>PVJO010003014.1:0-131152 GCA_004026905.1 Hystrix cristata
TCTAGTTTATCCTTTTTTATGGCGGTGTAGTACTCCATATAAATGGAAATTTTAAGGCTCGTACTACAGGCGCAGATAAGAGGCAATCGCCCCCAAAGTGCCCTAACAAGAATTTCAGGGACCAAAGTAAGATGAAAGGGGAAAAAATGGTAAAGTGTAGCTACACTTGTTGCAAATAGGGAGGGGTGGGTGAATGGAAAGGAGGGGAGGGGAAGGGAGGAAGGGGGGAGAAAACCAAGATGTATCATGTACAGCTACAAAATAACCATGTTGATTATGATCATTATGTATACGATGTACCAATACATGTCCTTGGTAAAAATAATTAAAAAATTTAAAAAAAAAAAAGAATTTCAGGGACCAGATCTGGGCTTTAGACCTGAGTGGGAGGGTTCATTGTGTGCCAGGCCACTGCCTTGTTTGGTTATATGAATTGTTTCTGGATTGCTGACATGCTAGATTTTAAAAGGCAACGAAGCTGGGCAAGATGGCCCACACCTATATTCCCAGCACACCATGAGGCTGAGGTAGGAGGATCAAAAGTTTGAGACTAGCCTGGGCAACTTAGTGACTTAGTAAAATCTTGTCTCAAAATAAAAAATAAAAAAGAGCTGGAGATGTATCTCAATGTGAAGTCCCTGGATTCAAGCCCCCTTAAACAATCAAAAACAAAAAAGGCAATGGGCCCACAACTCTAGACTCCTCTGGCCTGGAGAACATCTCGTTGCTCTTATGCTCTCAAGATCACTAGGAAAAGTGAGGCAAATAGTGGAGAGCTGCAACTACATCCCTGACCTCCTATCTATAATATTTGAATGTCTTACTAGCTTTTTGGGAGAAAACAGAAGCAAAATCAACCTCAGTGGGAGCTGAGTCGTCAGTGGTGCCCATCCTTGCCACCAGACCAGAATCTGGCATAGTCCCTCTCTAGTTATGGACTAACTCGGGCCTGGGGTTGACTGGCCTCCTGTTCCATTCCGAATATCTGGCCTGCCCAGCGAACTAACATCTACCAAGGGCCTTCTGGGTGCGAGAATGCTTTGTATTAATGCTACTACTTACACAGGTGGGTTATCTTTCCCCACCAGGAGATAAATTTTGAAGTTCTAGGAGGTGTCGTGATCACACCGTTAAGGGTACAGGTGTCTTTATACTCCCCCATTGTGGGAAAGGCAAAGTAGATAAATAGTGATCAAGGGGGACCCCCAAGCCTCTGGTGGTCTCACAGTTCTCCAATCCACAGTCTACTTCCTCCTTCCAGCCTACCCTTATCCCTCGCCAATCTGTTGGAAGGTAAGTCCCAGGTCAGCAAGAGTCTCACAGAGTGATTGGTGTAACTATGGGTAAGAGTCGGAGATCCTCAATTTGCCTCTAGTTCTGCCTCTGACTAATGAAAACATTGTTTCATATTCATACTGGCAGACACTCCAGAGTGATAACAGCACAGAAAATTCTGATGAATTGTGCACATCTGTTTATTCCATTCGTAATAATAACTAGCATTTATATGGCAGTTTGCAGTGAAAACACAAACCTTATCTCACTGATTTTCAAAAGAACTCTCTGAGCTAATCAGAAGAGTTGTTACTGTCTCTGTTTCACAGAAGATAAAACAAAGGTTCAGACAAATTAAGCAACTGATAACTAAAATGACAAGAAAGACAGTAGGAGTCAGGGAACTTAGCAAATAGCTCTTCCTGGCACTCACAGGAAGCGGGGGAGCAAAACTTGGGCTTACTGGTGATTCCCAGGATGCTCCTCTTATAACTTTCATTGATGGCACTTTTTCATTTCAAACACTGATAATTTTCAAATTAGAGTCGTCATTAAAACTGAAAAAACAGATTCAGTTACTCGTCTGATATCTTACAGCTAAGAGGATCTCAGCAAATAAGAATCCAGATATAATACAACAACAGAACTCATGTTCTTGTCACAGTCTTTTTCTAAAGCTGCACTCTCCCTGGGTGCCATCTTTCACATCTGTAACATGTTAACCATTAAAACTGTCTCCAGCACAGACTTCTTTCTTGAGTTCCAGATCCATGTGTACAGCTGCCTGGGTGTCGCATACATACTTCAAGGATAACAGCCTGAACTGAACTGCTTATGCATCCTCCAAACCAGCCTCCCCGTAGAGACTTTCAACTGCAGTAAATAGCACCATGATCCAGTCCACTGGTCAAATCAGAAACCTGGAATTCCTATGACATTCTCCCACCTCATTCCCATGAACAACTGGTAAACCTTCTCAAGTCTTTCTCCTAAACATTTCTCCAATCACTCTACAGCTTCCTCTGCCCAGTGTCTCTCAATCCTTCATCTTTTGCAAGAGTCCCCATTGATTTCCTTGCTTCATCTTTTCCTCCCAGTCTCAAGTTCTTCTCTGCCTGGCAAAGCGGTCCCCCCAGACTTGGCCCCTGCCTAGCTATCATTCTGACTTCATTACTGTCACTTTTTCTCTGGCACATTGTAGTCCAGAAAACCCAAAGTATGTACAACCCACAAACAACCATGTACCTTCTGCCTAAGTGCTCTGCCCCCTTCAAGACTCACCTCCACAACATTGTCACTTGCTCTATGAAACATTCCACTCCCCCAGAGAAAGTTGCTCACTGTCTCTTGTGTAACACTGTTGTACCTCGAACTTGTCACTTACCATCTTGAATCACAATTCTTTGCTCAAACGCCTGCCTCCCCCAACACTTGGGAGACCCTTAAGAACAAACCTTAGGCTCTACCCATCCTTCTGTCTGCAGCACTTAGCCCGCTCTTCATAAATGTACATTGAATGTATACTGAAATTCATCACCATTGACTTTTAGACCCACTGAAGGAAGTAGAGGAAGTCTAGTCCACTCCAAACCCTAATTTTGTAAATAATGATACCAAAGCTCGGGGATGATGCAACTTACTAAACTACACAGTGACTCAGCAACAAAGATAATAAAGAGATTCAAATCTCCTAAATCGATTCACTGCTTTATCAGTTCTCTTTCCACGATTCCTCATTGCCTGCAAGATTTAAAGTGAAAAAAGCATTGAGCCTGTCAGTATCTCTGCTTCCACTCTTAAACAATGGAAATTACTAATGCCTTCTCTTTCTGCAGCATAGGGATTTTATTTAACTACGGTCAAACATGAACTGTAAAAATGCTTTGACTTCAGAGATACATCACAACCGAGACTCAGCAGCCCACCACTTTGATTTCAACTTCTCAGTTTACTCTCTCGCTTCCTCTATTGACTTTTCCTCCCCTGCAGCCTGCAGCCCAGCAGAAGCTGAAGGAGAAAAAGATTTGTGATTTCCTCTTCCACTCCAACTCCACTTAACTAAGGAGAAAAGCATTGTAAATAAAGTAAAACAAAGGTTCCTGTACACCAGCATTAAACATTGCCATTGATTACAAGTTCAGAATGAAAACAAAAGGAGGTTCAAATTTGGAGTCGTGCACTGGAAATGATTAGAACACTACTCAGAAACTCTATATCCATCCATATGTACATATATAAAATAGCCTGCCAAACCCAGGAGTTGTTTTTAGTTCTGATATTCTTTACAAAGATAGAGGATAAATATCACATGCTTTGTCTAATATGAAAAACCTAAAATGAGAGAGAGAGAGAGAGAGACAGACAGACAGACAGAGCAGGAAGGAAAGGGGAACTAGAAAGTAAAGTCTTGGAGATGGAGAAGGAAATCAGGGGAAGTGGAGGAACGGGAGAAGAAGGATTGAAAATGAGTAAGATGTGTTATACATGTACCAGTTTCCCCAAATGAACATCACCATTCTGTATTACAAACATGCACTAAAAATAAAAGATGACAGGTCAGGGTTGATGGTTGACTTGAAAAACAACAATGTCATAAAAGACAAAGAAAGGCTGTGGAAATGTTCCAGATTTAAGGAAGCTGAAGAGACGTGACAATCAAAGGCAATATCTGATCCCCAGTCCTGGATCCTATATTGGGGGGAAAAGATGCCATAAAGGACATTATTGGGTCAACTGAAAAATTGGAATTAGAATGAAAGACTAAATAAGTGTGTTGTGTCAATATTAAACTCATATGAGTTGATAATTCTATTGTGATTAGGTAAGAGAATATCCCTATTCTTAGGAAATGCAGGCTGAAGTATTTAAAGGTAAATGCCCATAATGTAGCTTTACCCTCAAGTCTCTGATATTTGGGAAACATCTCCCTCACAGACCCCACCATTCAGGAATCCATTTGAAAACAGAACTATCTTTCAGATGCTAATTTGGTGCCTATTGTTCACAAAGTAGTGTGCTTTAATCAGTTAATCACATCTTGCTTTTAACACAGGATTGTTTTCAACTGTGTTGTCAACCACACTGAGGAAATGGTGACTGTTAAAAGAGGATGGAGAGCAGTAATTTTGGAGAATTGTGAGAGGGAGGTCTGAGAGGGCAGGTGGTATATAATACTAGTTATGGTGACATTGGTTATGGTAATTAATACTAGCTACTATAAGAAAACATTTCTATTTCTCATTCATTCAAGTCACAATCTGGTAAGGGTGGGGCAGCTTTCCTTTGTAGCTCTCTTCCAATTAGTGACTCAGGAATTCAGGCAACATCTATCTTGTGATGCTGCCATCATAAACACGTGACCTCCCAAATCACCACAGAACGGAAAGATTGAGAGGGACGATCACACCAGGACTTTGGTGGCCAGGTTCAGAGATGATGTTCGTCACTTCTGCCCACATGTCAGAGCCAAATCATGTGGATTCAGCCAGGCCACAAGAGCTACTAGAATATGTACTTGTGCTGTGTGCCAGGGAGGAAGGGAATTGTAAGTGCCATTGCTTGGGGGTCCCCCAAGAGTTAACTTTGAGACCAGGGTATGGGCACTAATATTCTAGGTGTAATCCCTGCACTCAGGAGGCTGAGGCAGGGGGATCATGAGTTTGAGGCCAGCATGTGCTACATGTCTTCAGGGCCATGCTGGACGACATAGTAAAACCCTACCTCAAACACACAGACACACACACACACACACATACACACAAATACACAAAGTTTAGGTGAACAAGAATCTCAGGAGAGCAGGGAAGGGAAGGAAGCCAATATAGCGCATATTAATGGGCACACTCTGGGCACCTCAAGCTCAGTTCCAATGGGGACTTCTGGGGTAATGTACAAAACAAACCCTCAGTTATTCCCCCCAAGAAGTGAAGAAACTGAGCTATTTATCTACCAACCCCGTCCTTCATCAGCTGAGGGCCAATCCCTAGGAAATTAACTCTCCTGAATTCCTGGCAAGTGGGTCAAGCAGCAGAAGTAGCCAGAGAAAGTCCTCAGGCAAAGTCATATGCGCTTCCCTGTGAAACAGGCGGTATGTGTGGAGCAGTAAGCGCTGAATGCCTGTGAAAGGGACACTAAGATCACCTGCTGGGATGAGCGCCTACCAGCAGCTTCCAGCCTCTCTCTGCCTCACAGATCCCTCTGATCTCCATGCGCTTCAGAGGGCAGAATACAGCCGAAGGTCATAGCTCTGGGTGTACCCTAGAACTGCATTTTCAACAAGTTGCCCAAATGGGTTCAAGGGTGTCGATAAATGAGCAATTGCAAACATCTCCCATTCTCTACTCCAACCTCCATCATTTCACTTCTCTTGAAACTGTTCCAGCGAAACTGTTTTCCATAAGGTCACCACCACCCTCCCACTTCAAATCTCACGGACTCCTCAAATCCTCAACTTACTCATTTGCCAGATGTTACTATTTACTTCTTCTTGAAATGCTCTTCTGTCTTCCGGGATCCCCTGCCCTCACAGTGCTTTCCTTGCTTTTCTGGGTGTTCTCACTGTGCCCAATAACCAAGCGGCTCACTCTTCCTTGGAGGCCCACAATTGCCTCTGGTCACCACACCCAGACTTCGAAAAGAAACCAGAAATGGCAAACTGATTTATTGGTAATTGCTGCCTGGAGCTGTGTTGAGAATTTTGAGGCTTCGTAGTCAATTAGTTATGTCTTCCTTGGGTGTCGGCATAGGGTGGGCTGAATTCGGATATTAGTTAGCTCTGCTATAGATCGTGCTCAAGTTGCCATCTTCCGTGACCTCCCTTGACACTCTCCTCCATTCCCAAGGTGCTAACCATTATTTCTATATAGATAACAACTAAATCTACATTTCTATTCAAGACCTCCCTCAGATGTTCCAAGCTTGTATTTCCAACACAGGGACCTGTTAAGCTTGACTTTTATTTTCCCATTACACTCTCTTTCATCTGCATTCTGCATGGCACATAATGGCTTTATCATCTTTCAAGACATCCCAGATGAAAATCTTGGTGGTATCTTCACTTCCTTAATATCTCCTGATCACTTTTCCCTGTCATTTATCATAGCGCTCAGTAAGTTATATTAGAATTGGTTGCTCACTCTCTGTCTGTCCTAAAACACTTTGGATTCTTTGAATAAAAGAGCCAGATCTTATTCATCTTATATCTTCAGCAACAAGAACTGTTTCTAGCACAAAGTAGACCTTGAGGATGTGCCTGAGGATATGCCGACATATATATATACTATGTGCATATACACATATTGTACATGTATATGTATTATTTAATTATAAATTATGTGTGTTTTTCCTTCTTTATAACTCTGCAATTCTTCCACCCCACATCTCTAATCAATCACCAGGCTCTGTCTACTCAATTGCTCCATACACGCTTGTAATGTTCACAGAGAAAATGATCTCCAGAAAAACCCATAGAGACATAAAGTAGATCAGTGATTGCTGAAGGCCTGGGGGAAGGGGATGGAGAGTAAGTGCTACTAGGTATCGGGTTTCTTTCTGGGCTGATGAAAATATTCTGGAATTAGTGCTGATGGTTGCACAACCTTATAAAAACACTAAAACCCACCGAACTGCAAACTTTAACGTGGTAAATTTGATGGTATGTGAATTGGCATGTCAGAGTTGACATACAAAAGCGATTATATCAGATCTGTACCCTTTGTGTACACTGACCTTGAGATTTTCTTAAATGAACATTTTAAAATATTAATTCGGGAAAGATTAAAATTCTCCCTTTAAAATGACTGTTCTTTAAAATGTCATCTGTATGCACAGAGTGAAGGCCAAGTCCCTTGCCAAATTGACCAGCCCCTTTCTGAGCGTGGCTCAACCTGCCTTGCCAGACGCCCACCTCATTCACCTTTTGCTCTTTATCGCTTTCCCTCCCCGCCTTCAGCTACTTCAGACCTCGCCATTCCCTGAACGTGCCCGGGCTTTCCTGCCTCAGAGTCTTTGTTCCCTGCCACTCACGTTCGCCTCTTTCTTTTTCTTTCTTGTGCCCAGCCCCACCTGCAGGAATATTTCAGGGGTAGAACAAATCTCACTTCCTCAAAGTGGCAGTTAAAATGTTTCTCTCTTTCTAGATCTGTTAACACTTTGTTTAGCATCTGTTTTTACAGCATTAATACCATGTTACCGTATTTTATAATCAGTTGTATATTTTTCATTAAGCTGATTCACCTTTGATTCCTCTAAAATACACAGCACTTAGAGCAGATAGTCCGTAAAGCCTTACTTAATTTTTGGCTTAAATTTTTGAGAAAAAAATGCAAGTCTACATTTATGCACTGGCTCAGTCAACAAGTATTTAGTGATGGCATGCTCTATGTCAGGCAATAATACCCAAGTCAGAAAGTACCTTTGCGCTCTTACAATATCTATGGACTTGCTATAGGTGGCCTCAAACTCCTGGCCACAAGCGACACTCCTGCTTCAGCCTCCTGAGTAGTATATTTCTATATTTTTATTCATGTACGATGTACATAGAATGCACACAGATCTGAAGTATACACCTCCATGACATTTTACATATGTATATACCCATGTAAGCACCACCCACATCAAAGTATGGAATATTTCCAGCACCCCAGTCTCTCTTCCTGCCAACGTCCTCCTACCCACAGGAAACCAGTATTCCAACTCCTACCACTGTGGATTAATTTTGCCTTCTTTAATGTCATATAAATGGAATCACAAGATATGTTATTTTGTACCTGGCTACTTTTATGCATTCCCATTTCTGTGAAATGCATCCATGTGGTTGTGTGTAAGAGAAGTTCATTCTTTTTATTACGGTATGGTATTCCACAAAGTATTTATTCATTCTCCTGTCAATGGACATTTAGTTTGGTCTCAGTTTTTGGCTTTTACGAATTAAACTGCGGTAAATACTCTTATACATAGTTTTTGACAAACATAAGCCCTTATTCCTCTTGATCTATACCTTGGAATGGAATTGCTGGGTCATTGGTGGCTTTAGTAGATATTGCCCAACATGCATCTCAAAGGGGTGGTGCCAACTTACACTCTCACCAATAATATATAAAACAAATTTTAAAATGTGGCAATGAAGAAAGGTGATGTGGAGAATTAAGACTGGATGATGACCCTTCAGACTGGGTGATCAGGCAAGGTAAAATCTAAGCTTGAGACTCGAATGACAACAAGAATCTGGCCATGCACAAGTCAGGAGAAGAGCGTCTCAGGCGTTGGGTGAAACCACAAAGGTCCTCAGAAAGGAAGTAACTCGATCTGTTTAAGGAACACAATGGAGTCTAGTGGCCTTGGAGTAAGTAGGGAAGTGAAAACAACAGATAGTGTTATTGAGCCAGCTGCCACAATAGGGGACTGGAGAATGCTTCTGTAGAGAAATTATGGTATTAAATACATGCTTCAGAACTATCCCACCCAAGAGCCAAGAAGGCTGGGGGACTTATGCACTACCTTACTTTCCTCATTTCTGAGACGCAAATTAAAGGAGACCTGACGCTCACAAATTAAAGGAGAAAAGGTTTATTCTGGCTCACAGTTTGAAGAGGCTTCATTCCACAGTCTGCTGGCTCCAAAGCAGAGGGGCACGGCAGAGGAGAAACAGCTCATGGCAGGGCAGCAGGAAGCAAAGAGAGATCAAGGAAGGAGGGAGGGAGTTAAATCCTTCCAGGACACACCACCAGTGACCCTCATCTTCTGACCAAGCTTCATCTCACGAATCACATTTAGCTAAAAACTCATCAGTGAACTAATCCATTGAAGATTATCATGCTCCCTTATCCAATCTGTCCCCCAAAAGCCCTATGAGCACATGAGGCTTTGGGGGACATGTAAATATAAACCACAACAGGTACCAACACCCATAGTCGTTGGCTGAGGATTGCTACTAACAGATTGGAGGTACGACGTTAACAACCCAGAAGCATTTATTTAGTTCACAAGTCTGTGGGTTGGCAATTTAGGCTGGGCTCAGATGGGCAGTGCTTCTGATTTCAACTGAATTCACAACTCACTCATGAGTCTTACAGTCAGCTGCAGCTCAGCTGATCCAGAATAACCTCAGCTGCAATGACTAGAGTGACTCAATTCTGCTCTTCATATCACATCTTCCGCAGGATCACTTGAGCATGCTCTCATGCGAACACAGAAGAAGAGAAAGTAAGTGAAAAACACTCAAGGCCTGGACTCGGAACTGGCCCACCATCACTTCTACTACATTCTTTTGCCCAAAACAAGTCCTGAGGCTAGGCCAGATTCAAGAGGAGGGAAAATAGACCCTGCCTCTTTAGTGAATGAAATTTCAAGGTTACACGATAAAGGAGGTGGATACAGGAAGAGGTGAAGGACTAAGGTTATTAGTGCAATCTATCATACTCCCATACTTGCTTTTTTACTTACAAGGTTAAGCATATTTTGTATATCAATCAATAAAGTGGCTTAAAAAAGGAGATTGACCTGGGTGTGGTGGTGTATACCTGTAATCCCAGCACTCTGTGCGGGCAAGACAGGAGGGTCACAAGTTCGAGCCCAGCCTAGGCAACTCAGTGATTTAACAAGATCCTGTCTCAAAATAAGAAAGGACTTAAGATGTAGCTCAACATGAGGCCCTAGGCTCAATCCCCAGTACTGCGAGGGGTGGGGAGAAGAAGGAGAAGGAGAAGAAGGAGAAGAAGATTGAGTACTTGAGTACATGTTCTGTTACCATTTGTGTCTACATGTCCCCCAAAGCCTCATGCAGTCATAGGTGGGGCTGCATCTAGAGTGTGTGATTACTAAATTAGTCCACTGATTGGTTTGGCATAGCTCTGCTGGGATCAAGGATATGACACTAGAATTAAGGGTGGGAGTGCTACCACCCTAAAAGCAGACAGCCTGGATAAGATATAAGGGGCACACAGAGGCTTGTCTATTCCCTTGCTTACCTTGCTGCCTGCTGCCTGTCTGCCATGGCACCTGGCCTTGGGTCCAACCAATTGTGGACTGAAACCTTTACAAACTGTGAGCTAAATAAACCTCTCCTCCTCCAACTTTAGGTGTCAGGTATTTTGTCTCAGCAACAAGAAGAAAGTAACTAAGAGATGTTCCCTTCAATATAAGTAGCACTGCTTTTTTTTTGTTTGAATTATTAGGTTTTGCTTAGATTCTCCGTTTCTATGTATATGTAGATCGTAAAGAGAAGACTGTAGAAAGTATGATTTCACCCATAAATGTCCCATGCGGACATTAAAAACAAGGTTGTCGCCGACATAAGACTCATCTCAAGCACAAGTTAGATGACATCACAACCTTGGAGTTTATTTATTTTATACTGGAGAGAAGAACGTTATTCCTATACCTGACGTCTTCAATGGAAGAGTGGCAGTGCGAGGGGTACTTACATTGTGTGTCATTTATGAAAGGGAACAAAGCAGCCACCACTATTCCCGCCGTTGCCATGGCCATATCATATTAAATCAGGATGGAGGAGGATACTGAACCGGCTCTTCAAACAGGGTTGTCTCCTCATAAGACATCTCTGCCAATGACATCAGCAGGAACATTGAGTACAGAGTGTCCACTGGAGAGAATGTACAAAATATTCAAGCCGATGAGGATCCTATGAATCAAATGGCCCCGCTGTGCCCTGCTCAACACTATTTCTGTCTTGCATGAGGTTTGTCTCCTGAATTTGATTTACTAGTTATAACACCAGTCACCCACAGTGTAGTGTGTGGATGCAGCAAGGGGCTCCAATTAGGAACTGAAAATCCGCCACTGTACAATTGAAGCATAATGATCTGAAACAGGTATAAAGTTGTGGACAGGAAGAATGATATGAAGGTAATACATTTCTAATGTTCTGATAAGGGAGAAGGGGCAATGCAGAATGGTACTTAAGAAGCCAGGTTACCCAGGCAGTCTCAGGTTTGAGTCTAAGCTCCGCCACTCCTCGCTGCATGACTTCAGGCTCTCTGAGCCTCAGTTTGTTCATCTGAAAAATGGGACTAGAGTCGAAACAATCTCAGTAGTTTAGTGGAAGGAGAAATCCCTATGTAAAGCACTTCAGTCAGTATTCAATAAATAGGAACTTTAAATTTGTTAACTGGAAAGGGCATAGGAGATCATGCAGTTCGAGCCCCTTATTCAGAAGATGGGAATCAAAGCCACATAGAAGGCAGAAGTCCCTGTCAGTTACACCACCAGTGGCATGTCGGAGCTGAAGAACCCGAGACTTTCCGAGTCCTGCGCCTCTCCACATCATCCCTCCACCGGCATATCCCACTGCCTACCCTTTTTCACAAAATAGAGTTTCAGTAACCAGCAGAGGTCTTTCCCCTTTCCTCTGGACAGCTACATCTCAAGCACAGGAAAATGAAAGGAATAGAAGTTTCTAATGAGGCACTTGCCGTCTGCTCACTTTAATCTGCTGCAAGTGTCTCTGGGAAATAAAATATTGACAGGTTTGTCCAACAGCTGCTCAGCCTAGAGACCACAGCTTATTTTGGTCCATTTATGTTAACTCATCTGTCCTAAACTCTTTGTTAGTGACTCACCGCATACTGCTACCAAAAATATACACCAAAATCCAAGAATCATTCATATGAAGGGCAAATCTTTTCCTTAAAATATATTACTGCTGTCTTGTTTTTATGAAGTTTTTCCTTCCTCCCGCCTCCACCTCACATTTTCTTCTCTCGTTTCTTCCTTCTCCATCTTTGATCACCGTCGGTGGCAAGAAAGCTACACTTTGTGATCAAGAGAATCTTAGAATGGTTGTCAGACCTGGTTCTGGTACTGGCCCAGCATTCTTCAGCTGTAAAAACCTAGCGAGTCGTAACTGGTAAGCAATTCATTTTCCTTACCCACAATATGGGAAGCTTGTATTAGCATTACAGTTCTCACCAGCATAATGCCAAGAACTTTCTGATTGCTTTCCCTTCAAGGATTCCAAGTTCCCTCTCCCACGAAAACTGCCTTTTAAAATTAAAAATTAACATTCCCCATCTTCTACTAATTATAGGTGTAAACAGCCTAATTAATATATATTAGAATTAATAAACAATAAGCAGGGATTAAAAATATTTAAAGGATTAAACTGATTTATTTACCAACATGGCTACTGTTTCAAATACTGTGCCCAGACTTATCACAGGAAAATATGGATCCTTGTTAGACTTACTGAAATACTGAAAAAAGTTCATATATTATGTCATAGGTTTAAAAATAGACAAACATGGGAAGTATACACACCAACTTCAGGATGATGCTAACTTTCAGGGAGAAGGAAAAGGAAGGCAGTGAGGGAGATGGTCTCCACATATAGCTGTAGTATTTCACTTATTAAGGTCTGGCACAAAAACAGGAAATTGCTAACATGTTAAATTTGAGTTGCTACATGATCATCAATCATTAAGATTATCATTTCTTTTTATTTTTGAAGTACTTCAAAATTAAATAAATTTAAAATAAGCTTATCAGTTGAAATTTATACAATACCGGTGGTGGTATAAAATGATATAACCACTTCAGAAATTTGGCAGTTTCTTAAAATGTTAAATGTATACCTACCATATGACCTAGTCATTCCCTTCCTAGGTATAGTCCCAAGATCCATGAATACATATTCTCACAAAAAAGATATGTAGAGAATATTTATACCAGTTTTATTCATAATAACCAAAAATAGGAAATAGCCCAAATGTCCATCAATAAGTGAAAGGATAAACAAATTGTGATATATTCACACAACGAAATACTACTTAGCCATAAACTAGAGAAAACTTTTTATCCAATAATATGGATAAATCTCAAAAAATATCCTGAGCCAAAAAAGCCAGATACTTGCTGTGTGAGTCTATTTGTGTTAAGTTCTAAACCAGGCAAAAGAAATCCACAGGGTTGCTAACCAGAGCAGTGACTGTCTACTGCAGAGGGAGATTGCCTGGCAAGAGGCACAGGGAAGTTTCTGGAGTGAGAGACGTATGTTAAGAAAATATCTTGATTGGTGTGTTGATTACACAGGTGTTTACATTAAAAAAAAAATCTCTTCAATGTGTACATTTAAGATTGGTACATTCCACAGCCTATATATTCTACCTCAATTTTTAAAACCACCTCCAGCCTGTAAACTCGCATCCTGTCTTCATGGACTCCCAGGTGTCAGGGGACCTAAGGCCAGGAACCAGTTTGGGATTAAAGACCCCTGCATTCATTTTTATTTCCGAACAACAAAGGAGTTCACTTCCTCTATTGTTCTTCACTCTCATTACAAAGGAGGTCTTTCTTTGGGGATGTCTTTCAAAGCTGCTGAGTTGTAATGGAAAGAATACAGTCTTCAGAAACTGCCAGAGCCTGGATTTGAGCCCCTTCTCCAGAGTCCACTGGCTGTGTAACTCTGGGCAAGGAAGTGACCTCCTTGAGTTTATTTTCCTAACCTGACACGGGAAAGTTCAAAGCCTTCTTCCCAGGGTTATTCAGAAGATTAAATTAGATCACAAGCAAAAGCATATTTCACACAGCCACGTTCAACGCAGATGCTCCATACATTCTGGTTTCCTTTTCTTCCTTCCCTTACTTTTTATAGACCTCCACAAAACGGAAGCTTCATATCTCCTCCATCTTCACAGTTTCAATCCTGTATATATAGGAATAGCCTACTTGTTCCTCCTCAACCATGGCAAACAAAAGTGCCACTTTTGGGTCCTAACAGAGGGACTGCTCCTCTAAGTCCCATGATTTCACGGGCTCTGCTCTGACTCAGCCCCGCTCTAGCCACACCCTTCCCCACAGAGGAGATGTCCATAGGATCTAGGGCCATCCAGAGCCTGTGCTCCATGGCAACCACACTCTGTGTGCCAGGACCCCAGAATGCACTGTTCAGATGACCAAGAGCTTCCTTCTGAAGCCGACCTGAGCTGGCTCCAGGAAGCCATCAAGGGCAGCAGTTTTGGGGCTTAATGGACAGAGCTTGGACATTCACCCACATTTCACAGGACCGATCTAAGTGGTGGCAGGCTCCAAGGATAAAAAGAGAAAGGAAGATTGACTTCAGACCAGTCCCAGGAGGCAAGGCTGGCTCACATTGTACAACCAAGTTCTGGTGCAGGCAGGATACTGAGGAGGGTAACAATTCTAAATCTAGACAAGGATTTCTAGGCCAATATGAATGAGTATCAGTTAAGATACAGAATACATTTTACAAATTTTAACACTTAAACATAGAGTCTACGGGCTTCTGTTTTCACCCTTGCCCTAGGCTTCCCAAGTGTTAGGAATAGGCCTACCAGCATACTCCTCTCTCGGGGCCTTCTCACTTGCTGTTCTTTTGCCTAAAATACCCTCTCCCTGTTCACTTTTCTGAACATCATGTTTTAAAGAGCCCCCCAGAGGGGCTAAGGGTGTAGCTCCGTTGCATCATGCATGCCTAAAATAGCTTTCCAGCCCTCATGCTTCTGTGCCTTCATTACAATTTCTTTTTCCTATTACAACTCACTATTTCATTTATTGTCTGACTCCTTCATTAGAATATAAATTTAAACCATCAGAAAAATTTCTGCCTTATTTACTATTCTATTCCCAGCATCTAAAAGAGTGTCCAGTACATGGGAGAGGCTACATAGGAATATATGTATTGAATTAATGCATGAATGATTTGATGAATGGATTTCAGGTCCCATGCCTTATTCTCTTTTCTGATCCTGATGTTTCACAATATAAAAACCGAGAGAGAGCAAAACAAAACAAAAAAAACTTTTTAAATAGGCCAACTCACTTGCATTTCAGATTTTGTTTCAGTTTTAATAAACCTGCTGAATACAGCCCTCCATTATTTCAGTTCTCTTGCTCTATTTTTACCACTATGTCTGTTCTTATTATAGAGAATTCCAGCCCCTTGACATCCTCCACTTTGTCTTCATCTATCAACCTTCATCTGCTTCCATCTCCCTTCCTCTTCTGCCTAGAAGAGCAAAGCCAATCGCCTCAACCATTCCTGTGTCAATACCGCCAGATACCTTCCCCTTCCACCTGGCCAGCTCTAACTCTGGTTCAAATCAAATAATATTTCCATTTCTACCCTTGAGCTACATCACAGGATCATAAATTAAGAGGTACCGAAATGCTCTAAAAATGTAGTCATTTCTTTCCTGGCCAAAACTCTTTCTTACCAACTATTGCACATTCTTTACATGGCTAAAATTAAAAATGCAAGTCTTCCATGGCATTTAATTAGCAATCTGGCAGAAAGAAAATGCTGCTCTACTTTCATTCACAAATTTTAGTTTAATTACATTCTATACCCCTTTCCAAGCCAAGACGGTTGGGTTCAAATCTCTGGTTAAGAAAATCTAAGGTAGAGGCTGGGGATTTAGCTCAGTGGTTAGTGGTTAGAGTGTTTGCCTAGCAAGCACAAGGCCCTGAGTTCAATCCCCGACACAAAAAAAGAAAATCTAAGGTAAATGTTACATCACTTTTGAAAAGCCTGAAATTCACAAATTCATGCAATCAACACGTATTTGTTCCCCTCCCCAGCTACTTCGACATAGCCTCTTCAGTTCTGTTTTGCAATCTACTTATAGAAATTACAGCTCTCTTTTCATAAGAGAATTAACAATACAAAAATAGAAGGCAAATTTCAGTTAAATAAAAGGAATAAATTCAAGAGACTATTGTACAACATGTGAATACAGATAATAATATATGGTATTCTTGAAAAATACTAAGAAAGTAGATTTTAAGTATTCTCACCACAAAAAATATAAATACGTGAGGTAATACATGTTACTCAGTTTAGACATTCAGATATAGATATATAGATATATATACAATTTTATTCATCTATTTAAAAATTAAATAAAACATAAAAAAATTTACCCCAGGGTTGGGATGTACATTGGTAAAGCACTTGCCTAGCATGCATGAGGTCCTGG
The DNA here is from genome assembly GCA_004026905.1 of Hystrix cristata. Classification (NCBI taxonomy): domain Eukaryota; kingdom Metazoa; phylum Chordata; class Mammalia; order Rodentia; family Hystricidae; genus Hystrix; species Hystrix cristata. The sequence continues at coordinate 16,227 of PVJO010003014.1, forward strand.
GTTTGATCCCCAGAACCTCCCAAAAATGCACCTCAATAGGTATTAAGCTAGAGTAGATAGGAGTAAGAAGTTCTGGTGTGCTATTGCACAGTAGAGTGACGATAGATAATGATAATGTACTGTGTAATTCAAAAAGCTAGAGGAAATGATGTTGAATGTTTTCACCAGAAAGACATAATAAATGTTTGAGGATCTAGGTGTGCTTACCTTGATTTAAGCACTGTGGTAGAGAGTTTGACTAGCATGCATGAGGCTTTGGATTCCACCCGTCACATCCCCTCCCCACCAAAATACACGATGTATGCCCGTATTAAAATGTCACATGATAATCTATAAATACACACAATTTTATGCTTTTATGTATCCGTTAAAAATAAATTTAAATTTGAAAAGAATACGATATTGTATATACTATGATTGCTAATGTATAAATATAAATGTATATGAGCAAAGACTATAAGGGAACAAACAGAACAATAGTAATGGTATTAGGAATTTTATTTCTTTTCCCTAAACACTCCTAGATGTTATATTGTTTTTACAACCCAAGGAGGGTAGGATAGGAAAGAGTGAGAGAAAGCTAAATTTACTGCAGGGAGGCTATGATGTCCTTTTGAATTTCAAACCAGCATTTGTTCCTTTGACACCTAAAGGCAGCAGCTCTCTGACCTTTAAGCAATGTCCTAAATAAGTCAAAGTGGTCACAGTAGAACAATTTTAATCGTGCTTTTGTCATATGTACTCTACTTACTACAAATGTCTTATCAGCTTTTATTTACATATCAAAATACAGAGAATTTGAATGATTTTTCATGAATCTTGGTGTGAATCAACTTGCCATAAAAAAATCACTACTAAATTGTCATTAAAATACAATATTTTAAAGATTTCAAATAATAAATAGATTGCTAAAATTACCTCAAATTACATACATACTGCTTTTCCAAAAATAAATACTGAAGCACCATCAGTTAAAGCCCTTTTAATGGTTTACATTGGGATCAAGATAATTTGTTTTACCTGACCACCTCGATAATTTTCTAAACTACTATAATTGACATTCACTGCTGAACACTGTGTCATTACTATTCTTTCATTAACTCATTGATACCTTACACAGACCTTTTGAAGTAGATATTAATTTTGTCTCCTTCATTTTACGCATGACAAAGTGTCTGCGAGGTGAAATTTGCTGAAGACTTCACAAGTGGAAATTCAGAATTCACAATTCAGAATGACCTACAAGTACTCTATCAGGAATGTGATGGGGATGTTTTATTTTTGTCAGGTAATTCACAAATAATTTACATTTTAAAATTTTCTAATAATTGTCTCAGATCTAGGGATGTGTCTCTCTTTATTTTCATTCCCTTTATATTTGTACGACTTTCATGTAAAGCTTCATCTTTTTTAATGTTTTTATCAGTACGTGTTTGCTATACACAATGATCACATTCATCATGGGGAATTTTTGCTGTATATAATATATCTTAATTCTTCTTTTTCTCCCCTTCTCCTCCCCTGCCTTCAACTCTTCTTCCCCTCCCCATTTACAAAAGCTTTGTTTCCGTTTTTTCCTTCCATTCTCTTTTTTAAAAATCCCCTTTCTCCCTTCTTTCTCTTCTTTCCCTTCTCCCTCTACCTTCCCTTGTTCCCCTTCCTGTTTGAACAGCTTCTTCCTACTTCCCAATATTTATCCTCCATTCGCTCCTTATTTACCCTTTGGGTTTCTCACATAAGAGAAACAATGCAATATTTAAACTTGTGTGTCTGATTTGTTTCACTTAAAACTACAGTCTCGAGGTGCATCCATTTACCTAAAAATGACTCAAGTTTATCCTTCTTAATGGCAGAGTAGTATTCCATTGTATAAATACCATATTTTCTTTATCCATTCATCTGTTGATGGGCATATGGGCTGTTTCCAAGACTTAACGATTATAAATTTTGCTGATATAAACATGGGTATGCATGTATCACTGTGGTATGAATGTTTTAAATCTTTTGGGAAGATACTTAGAAGGGAAATAGCTGGGTCACATGGGGCCCCTAGTCTTAGTTTTTTGAGAAATCTCCATACTGATTTCCACAGTGGTTACACTCCCACCAACAATGGAGAAGGATTCCTTTTTCCCCACAGCCTCACCAGCATTTGTTATTGGTTGATTTCTTGATGATAGCCATTCTTCCTGGAGTGAGATGGAATGTCAGTGTTGTTTTAATTTGCATATCTTAAATGACCAGTGATGTTCAACATTTTTTTCATGTATTTATTTTCTGTTTGTACTTCTTTATCCAAGAAGTGCCTGTTCATTTCAGCTGCCCATTTTTGGACTGAGTCTTCAAATTTAGGGGGGTTGAATTTTTCAAGTTCTTCATATATTCTAAATATTAGTCCTTTGTCTAAGGAATAGCTGGTAAAAAATTTTTCCCATTCTTTGGGCTGTCTCTTCACTCTGTTAGTGGTTTCTTTTGTTGTGTAAAAGCTTTTTAATTTGATGTGATCCCAGTTGTTGAGTCTTTGTAATATTTCCTGTGCAGTCAGAGTTCTGTTCATAAAATCTTTGCCTACATCTATGTCTTCAAGAGTTTTACCTATTCTGTCTTCCAGCAGATTGTTTCTGTTTAAATATTTACATCTTTGATCTATTTTGATTTTAGTTTAGTGCATGGTGAAAGATGTGGGTCTATGTTTAATCTTCAGCATGTAGAAAGCCAGTTTCCTGATTCTGTCAATAAATTTTATTGATGATAAATTAAAAAAAAAAATCAAATTATAACACATGCTGGCATGGCTGTGGGGGAAAAGGAACCCTCTCACATTGTTGGTGAGAATGTAAACTAGTACAACTATTATATAAATCAGTACAGAGATTCCTCAAAACAACTAAAAATAAAAATTACATTTGATCCAGCTATTCCCCTTCTAGGTATGTTGCCAAAAAAAGTTAGGCATCATATTACAGTGATACATGCATACCCATGTTTATAGCAACACAATTCATAATAGCTAAATCTTGGGAGCAGCCTATATGTCCATCAATACATGATGGACAAAGAAAATGTGGTAATTATACACAATGGAGTACTACTCTGCCATAAAGATAAGCTTGAGTCATTTGTAGGAAAATGGATACACATTGAGACCATAATGTTAAGTGAAATAAATCAGACTCACAAGTTTAAATATTGAATGGCTTCGCTTATATGAGAAACCCAGAATATAAGTAAAGAACAAGATAAAAGAGGGATAACAGAAAAAGGGAGATAGATCTTTTGCAAAAGTGAAGGGGACTGAGAGACAGAGAGGAGGGTGAGAAGGCAGAGGAAAAGGATGAAAAAAGAATTAAGATGTGTCATATGTACATGTACCAACTACCATGAGAAATGTAATGATTACGTACTGCAAATATGTACTGATAAAAAATAAAAAGTGAAAAAAAAGAAGAAGCACAGAACCCACAGGCTCAGCTCAATTCTTGCACAGGGAAACTTCATTTTATTAAAACTTGTACTAAATCTTTGCACTTAGAGAAAATGTGAGGAAAGAGCCTTACCATTCTCTTTAGGTCTAGGTCCACAAAGAACCCAGAGTTTCAGTAAACAAATCAGGCAAATAATTCATTTATGATAGCATTAATTTTATGAGGTTACTTCCTAATCAAGACAAGAATAAACCCTAGACATAAGTGCATCTTGCTAGTGGCTTCTCCATAAATAAAATTGCAAATCAATAATCATGTTCATTTCCCGAGCAATGCCTTGATTATTATTCTACATTCTTGCATAGAAATATGAGCAAAAAAATAAACAAGCAAAACTTAATCAAGAATACTCCAGCATGTCAGTAGATATAGTTGGATGTGCCTTAGCAAATCAACTACTGTTATTTAATCTTTATTTTATTTTATTTGGGTGCTGGGATTGAACCTAGGGCCTCCTTTATGCTAAAGACACTCTACGACTGAACTACATCCCCAGCCCATACTACTGTTATTTTAAAACGTCTTTTCAAACCTATATGCTTGCCTAGCTTAAGAAAAATCTTTAAGAGGCAGAACTAAATTGGTAGAGTTAAATATCACTGAGCTTTCCAATAAGGAATCATTCTGAGTTATAAACCCATTAGTTGAATTACCAATAGTAACAGAGATATACTAGCATCCTACTTGCTCCAACAGCAAGTTGTTTATTATTTCATTTATGTATGTATTCCCTTATTTGCTATGAAATTTTGTTTACAGAAATAATGAAAGAGGGTTGAAATAAAAATTAAGTTCATCAATCACAAAGCAACATTTGTAGAAGGAGCAGCAAGTGAATGTGCCACCTCTTTAGCATGATATTGTAATCTTCCCTTAGGTGGCCCACTTACATGCCATCTAAGTGTAAGGCTGCATTGGTAAGTAATAAAGAGTGAACAGCGTGAAGTATGAGGCAATCACTCACGCTTACCACATTGTGCTGTTTGAGCTGAAGTCAAGGGATTTCTGTACCACTAAGTGTGTTTCATTAAGCAACAATGAAGAGTCTTGGGAGATTCTTTTACAATTCTCATTTTTAAACAAGAGCCAAGGTAAAGAATAATTTCTAACAGTGCAGGAACCCACTGACACTTTTTTATATGCATAACTTTCAAATAAAAGGTAAATCACATGAGAGGGAGTGAGGCTAGTTCCAGAGAAATAATGAAGGTGATTCCTCAACTATCTGTGGTGTGTTCTCAGGGACACTGGCATTCAGTGTGGGATGCTGAGTTGCTTTGGGGTTCTTGATGCTTTGAGGTTCCTATGTTTAGGAGAAGGGTTATAAAAGCAGAATAATCTAAAGTGCTTTTTCAGGATTCACTTGAGTTATTTAAGATAATAGGTGAAACCTCACGGATGAGAGACAAGATTTTGTTTACTGTTGATATGAGTTAGTCAAATAGGCTTTAATCAATGTTTTTCTAAAAACAAGAGATACTCTTCGTAGCAACTACTGTCACCAAAATATCTCAACATGTATCAGTGTTTATTTCTGCAGTTATGAGAAAAAAAAAGAATGAATGAACAAGATAATGAGGAACAATGAGAGCAAAGGAATTCTTTCCATTTCTTTTACATTCTTACCAAGTTTTGTTCTCCTGAGATTTATATGTGATAGTATCAGAAAGAAGTAGTCAATGATTTTCAGCAATAATGTAATATACTAAGACCAGATCATCCCCTGGTTTTATTATGTCTTCCTGAAGTACTTCACTGTCATTGCCCAGTGATAGGAGTCCCCGGAGATACACATTAAGTGTTCATTAAACAGGACAGTTTACTGTCTTTTAGTGGCCTGCTGAATTCTATGGTGAGATAGCCTAAAAGGAAAATTAGAAGATGTTCAAAACAATAATTGTAATTAGACTCTCATTCTGATTGTTTTGAAATTTTCTCTAACTCAACTTTCAGGTTTTAATTAAGTCATACTTAAAATTTCTGATTGGGTGAGATAACAGCATCATACAATACAGAACTAAATGGAAGCTTGAAAGTCATTAGTCTTACCTTTTTATCACAGAAGATGAAACGAGCACTGAAAGAAATGATGTACTGAGGCTGGGGATTTAGCTCAGTGGTTAGAGTGCTTGCCTCGCAAGCGCAAGGCCCTGAGTTTGATCTCCAGCACCAAAAAAAGAAAAAAGAAAAAAGAAAAGAAAAGAAATGATTTACTAAAGTCACAGAACTAAATAGTAGCAGGGGAAAATGAAATAAATCAGACACAGAAGTATAAATATCATGTGTTTTCTCTATTATATGAGAAACCCAAAGGATAAATAATTTACAGAGAAAACAAACCACTGTTGGAAACAGGGAGGCAGACTTTGTGGAGATGGGAAGGGGATCTGGAAATAGGAGAAGATGAAAGGGAGGGAAGGAGAAGTAAAAACGATCAAGATGCAATATATAAGTACAAATTCCCCATGATGAATTACTTAGTATGTATCACAAACATATACTAAATAAATAAATAGTAGCAGGTGTCCCAAGCCCAAGTACTTTAACTCCTAGACAAGTGGTCTTTGATCTACATGTAGAGTATATATGTGTGAACATACCAACCCCAGGCAAAATTGTTAGGTTTATCTTCTGAACCTCATCCCTACACCCTAAGCCTTTCCTCCCTCCTTGAGGAAACTTATACTTTTCTTTCTTGATTTTCCTTCTCAAACCCTACCAGTTTATTTGTCCTGGATTCTAAACTCAGAGTCCTCTTTTCTGTGTTTTCGGTGATGGCTAATATAATTAAGTCATATGATAGTGAGTGCTGTGTGATTTCACACTACGCTTTTCGAACATGGATTCTCATTAATATCACACCGAATTCCATTCATCTTCGTCAACCATAAAATTCTCTGAAAAATTGGTTGCAGGATAATGATGAACATCTTTGCCTCTTCAGAGCCACTCTATACCCCTCTGCCTATCTGTATAGACCATATCAATGGCTTCCAACTGGGTCCCGAGAACAAGTGGCACCAACAGGAACACAGAGAGCCCAACTAACATGAGGTTGGAGTACTTATGCCTCAGTTCTGTCTCCGCAAAATCTCTCCAGGCTGGCTGCATCCCTCTATGGAAGATCACACTTCTTCCAGGCATCAGGGCCCCAGAAGGACTCCCTCCCTTTGTTCCTCCAGCCGTTAGAGCTGGTAACAACTCCTCAGTATTTCTATTTCAGGATAGAGCACTCTGCCTTCCCAGGTCCCCTAATCCAGTGGTGGCAAAACTATGGCACATGTGCCAGAGTGGGATCTTTGTATCATTGAAAGCTCTAAAAGGTTAGATGCTTTTGTAAAGCCATCACGCTTCTATCAAGTCATCCCCAGCTACTCAGTCTGAATGTGCCATCTGTTTCCAGCAAGATTCTAACTGACATAGAGTAAATAGGATATTAAATAATTCGATTAATTAAATATGTATGCTATAACAAACATGGGTACTGTATATTAAAAAGCAGAATGAAAAATATAAATTTATTGGTCTCTGCTAAAGAACATCGCTATGGAAAATTTCAGAACACGTTGGCAAGTGTAATTCTCTTTCCTTAAGGAAGATTTATGATCACCAGAACTCAATCAGAACTTCTGCATTACCAATTTTTGTGGTCTTTGGCTTGTAATAAAACAGAAAAGGGCAAGAAGAAAAATGAAAAGAATTTCATGGCAGGAATTCATCTTATAAAAATGTTTTCAAATTATGCCCTAAGCTAGGACACTTAGTTTCCTTAAAAAAAAATCTGGTATTCACATTTAAATTTTTTCCTTTTTACATTTTTACCCACAAATACAATTTTACAAAAAATGTATAAATATCATACATATTCAGATTTTTGGTGCAGTCTTTTTTTTTTCTTTTCCTATTCAGCTTGGCTTCCCTCTCCCCATCTATTGCCCCCTTCCCTCACATATATCCCCCTCCAAATAAACCATGCTTGAAATTTAGTCTCTATCCAGACACACTGTCTCCAAGCTCACATAATTTTATATTTATACATACATGCACATACAATAAAAGAGGTTATTTTGGTCATTCATTTAGAAAGATGAGATTATACCTGCTTTCTCCAACTTGTTTTTCTCATTCAAAAATGCCATCCGGATGTTTTCTAGTACACTAGTATACCTCTCGTTCATTTATTAGCCGACTGAACAATATTCCATTGGGTGAATATATCATAATTTATTCAACCATTTCCTATTAATGGACATTTACCCTGGTAACCATCTTCTACTGGTTCGAGGTGTGTGTGTGTGTGTGTGTGTGTGTGTGTATTCATAATTGTTGTTCTTAATTTCTAAGAGCTGGATACCCTGAAAAGAGATGACTGGGTCAAGTGACACGGGTATTTTTAGTTTTAATAGATGTTGCCAGATTATCTTGCAAAAAGCTGTAGTAGGTCAGATTTCCTCAAGCAATGAATGAGAGTGCCCTTTTTCCTGTATCTGATCAGTGATAAATGTTATAGATCCTTTTAAATTTTGTATCTGTTTCCTGGGTGATATCTTTTTGTTATTTTTATTTTTGCTAAAAGTATCTTTTTCTGTGTTGTTGATCATCATGATTTGCTCTTTGGCCCATTTTTCTATTTACAGAAAAATTATGTGTATATAATAGAAATGTTGAAAGCTTAGGACACATGACTATAGTTTTTTTATATTTATCTTCCAAATATTGATTCTACAAAGAACATTGTTGAAACATACAAAGCATAAGCTGATCTAGATTTGAAGTTTTTTTCCTCTCTCCAATAAAAAGCGTTCCTTCAAAAACCCAGGTGAGTAATTATTTTTAAGAGTGAGGTATTTTTTTAACAACTGCCTCTTCAAATCTCTTACCCATTTTTATATTCAGTTAAAACATTCCTTTTATTGAAGATACTGTGTTTGTCTCATGTTGCTAGTGTTTTTCCAAATATATTGTTTGTCAACTAACTTTGTGTATGTTCTTACATTTTTATAAAGTCACGTATACCTCAGCCCAGGTCTGGTTAAAAAAAAAAAACCTAGTCCTTGGGCAGGGGATGCAGCTCAGTAGTAGAGCACTTGCCTAGCATGTGCAAGGCCCTGGGTTCCATTCCTAGCAGCACAAAAAAAGAAGGGGAGAGTTCTATTCCACACTAGTTTCTACATGTAGTTTCCTAGATATTCTAGGAAAATGTTTTGTTCTTTTTATATATATATAAGAATTTAACCCCTTTAATTTATTTATTTTTGTCTATAATAGATAGGTCTGATTTTACTTTATTCTAGAGGCACAGACCACTGAAGCCTACCCCATGTATTTCATAGTCCATCTTTCTCCCACACTTCTTTCTCTTTTCCATTTCTTATATTCTTATATTATTATCTCACAATCTCCATGGACCACGAATTTTTCAGTAGTTTAGTTAGAAAGGTCTGCCTCTTGGTCTCTCTTGAGATCACTGTCAAGATATCAGCCAGTACAGTACTCTGAAAAAGGAAATTGAAGCGGACATCAGAAAATGGAAAGATGTCCCCTGCTCTTGGATAGGCAGACTCAATACTGTCAAAATGGCCACATCCTAAAATTGTTACACAGATTTAATGCAGACCCAGTCAAAAAAGCAATAGCATACTTTACAGATCTAGAAAAAAACAAACCTAAAATTCACATGGAACCAGAGGAGACCCAGAGTAGCAAAAGCAAATTTGGGCAACAAGAGCAAAGCAGGAGCCATAGCAATACCTAACTTCAAGGTGTACTACAATACAATAATGAAAAAAAAAACAGCATGGTACTATTACTGGTTAGCCTGCTTCTAAAAGTGACTAACCGACTAAATGTTACTGGGTTTTAGGTCGCTTGACTCTCCCTCTGGAGTTAGCTTCCAGGTTCTTCTCCTCTCAAACAAAGAAATGTACAAAATGACCAGCAAAACAGTGACAAAGTTTATTTTAAAAAAGTAAAAGTGAAGAATGGGGGAGAAACTGGATCTGTAGAGCAAGTTTGGGCTGAGTAAAAGAAGGAAAAGCAAGATAAAAGAACACCCTGGAGAAAGCAGGGTGGGCTATCATGATTTCCTCATGAGAAAATCATGAGAACTAGCCCAAACAGCTAGCCAAAATAGCTAGTTCTTCATGGCTCACCTCTCCTTTTACACTATCCAAATCTCAAGGAAACCCATGAGAACTTCTGCATACAGGTCCTGAGAGGTGCTGCTAGGACCCCATGCCTTAGGCTGACATCAGGTCTAGACCATCCTATTGAAAACCTGCTCAAGTTCTCATGAGAAATCCACATGCAGGGCTCTGGGAACTGTTCTGCACATGTCTTGGGATCTTGCAATTAACAGGTCATGCCTACATCCCCAGTCAGTTTTGCCATGTCCCAATCTCCTAGCTCGGTCCTGGAACAAAAATACCTTTGTGGATTAGTAGAACAGAACTCAGGATACAGAAACTTCCCCAGACATATTCAGCTATTCAATCTTTGACAAAGGGGCCAAAAGCAAAGATAGCCTTTTCAACGAGTGGTGCTGGGAAACTTGCTATCTGTGTGCAGAAAATTGAATCTGAACCCTTATCGCTCACCATATACTAAATTAAAATCAAAATGGATCAAAGATCTAAACATTAAAACAGAAACATTAAACCTACTAGGGGATACAATAGATAAAACACTTGAGAACATAGGTGTAGGAAAAGATTTTCTAAACAGAACTGCAATTATACAAGAAATAAGAGCAAGAATCAACAAACAGGATTACATCAGACTAAAACACTTCTGTACAGCAAAAGAATCAATCAGCAGAGGGAAGAGACAACCTACAAAATAGGGGAAAAATATTTTTCCAGCTACTCCTCAGACAGAAGACCAATACCTAGAATATACTAAGAACTCAAAAAAATTAAGTCAAGAAATAAGCAAGAGAAATGAACAGACACTTCACAGAGGAAGAAACAACTGGTAGACAAATATATGAAAAAATGCTCAACATCTCTGGCCATCAGAGAAATGCAAATTAAAACAATGCTAAGATTCCATCTTACTCCAGAAAGAATAGTAATCATTAGGAAATCAAACAATAACAAAGGCTAGCATGGTTGTGGTGAAAAAGGAACCCTCCTGCATTGTTGGTGGGAATGTAAACTAGCACAACCATTATGGAAATCAGTACAGAGATTTCTCAAAGAACTGAAATTAGAAATTCCATGTGACCCAGCAATCACCCTGCTAGGTATCTATCCCAAAAAGCTTAAGACATCATATAACAGTGACACATGCATACCAATGTTTTGGGTTTTTTCTTTCTTTTCTTTTTTTTTCTTTTTGGTACTGGGAATCAAACTTAGGGCCTTGTGCTTGCAAGGCAAGCACTCTAACCACTGAGCTAAATCCCTACATACCAATGTTTATAGCAGCCCAACTCATAATAGCAAGTCCTGGAAACAGCCTGTATGCCATACCTATCAAGAGATGATTAGATAAAGAAAATGTGGTACCTATATGTAGTGGAATACTACTTTGCTATAAAGAATGACAGATTTGAGACATTTGTAGGAAAATTGATGCACCTGGAAAATATAATGTTGAATGAAATAAACCAGACACACAAGCTTAAATACTGTGTGGTATCTCTCATTTGAGTGAGGCAAAGTATAAACAAAGAGAATAATAAAGGGTGGATAGGAGGGGACAAGGAGATGGATCTCTTGCAATAGAGAAATGGTCCAAGGGAAAAAGTGCAAGGGGTGAGGAGGAGGGGAAGGAGAAATAAGTAGAATAAAGATATGCCATGTATGGGAACCTAATAACCTCAATGAATATAAACATTATATGCCATAACATGAGCTAAGATTACTAATATCAACAAGAACTAAAAATGGGATAAGGGAATTGGAAGAGGAGGAGAGAAGAGGGGAAAGGGGAAGGAGATTAATAAAGAAGCAAGCTGTATTATATACATGTAACTACTCTCCAAGATGACTGTTAACTGCATGAACTGCAAACATGTACCTTTTTTTTTTTTAAAGACATCAGTCAAAGCCACAGTCATCTGAAAACTTGACTGGGGGCCGAAGGTTCCACTTTTAAAATGGACTACTCCTAAGACCAAGATACATCATGTACAGGTACAAAATAACCATGATGAATGTGATCGTTATGTATACAATGTACCAATACATGATCTTGGTAAAAAAAAAAAAAAGGATTACTCCTAAGAACTTTGCTGTGGTATTTGTGATTTCAAACATCTGAAGCCAATTCCTACATAATGCCTGAAGTAAAACCCTGAAGTGTATGCACAGTCTCTATTCTGGCTGTATTTGCTTGGCTTCTATGCTAATTTTGAAAGACATGTTTTAAATATGAACCCATATAAATGTCAAATTCTAGCCACAAGTGTCACAGCCCATGTACATTTCTAAAGCTTATTTGTACTCTCTTTCGGAAACATAACAACATTTATAAGACAAAGAGGACAGTAAGAAAGGAAGTGTGGATATTTCAAAGCAAGAAATATAGGAAGCCTCCTGATTTTGAGAGAATTTGAAGAAACACTGTGCATAGCTCCTATTCTATCGCAGACATAATAAGTGGTAATATCTCTCAGCATGGAGACCACTACATCCACCTGTTTACAAAAGGGGCGGGCTTATGTAAATGAAATGCGAGCCGATTTTGTTGGAGAGAATTACTCTTTCGAGAGCTCAATTTTTCTTTTTAATGTTAGGTTACAAACTTATTTTCAGGCTGTGACCCTGCAGTTTGCTTTAGTTATTGTTCCATTTTTTTCTCCTGGTTTTATTAAATTTATTAGTTTAGGGAGTGAAGTTCTCAGTAGTCAGCATTCTGTGGACTTTCTCCTGTTCAAATTTGCTGGGCCTGAGGAGCAATAAAGAGCTACAAGCCCAGGAAGTAAAGAGAGAAGTCAGGAAGTAGGTGAATGGTGCTTCAAGCAAAAGTCAGAAGGAAGGCAATATCGCTGATGAAAATTAATAAAATATAAGAAGATATCCAGGACCCATCTGGCAGAACAGCTGTCAAGAAAAATTGTCAGTTAAATGAGAAAGTTTTTGTTTTTGAGAGAAGTAGTTTATTAAGATCTATCAAAACTGAGATACCATATTGCTTAGCATCACCCCCTTTCCTCTATGTAATTCCATCTTCATCGGCATGACCTTCCAATAAATCAAATGGTTTCTAGGTATACCAGGAAGGCGGTGCCTTGGAGAAAAGACTCTGCTTTAAGTCACTAGAAAAATCTACACCCCACTTTAAATTAATAAAAGTTTCATTCTGCTTCACAAACTAGACACCTATAAATTTTATTTTATGGTTTGCTGAGACCTGATTGCTTCCCAGAGCAGGAGGAAATAAACTGGTGTGCTATTGTTTCTTTTCTCTCTCATTTTATATTTGAAAAGAAAATCAATACACTAATGTTAAAAGCACTTAAAACTTTTTTAAAAATCTTGACAAATACGGAAGGTGAAGTCTGAATTATGGGAAGGTCTGAGTTGTAGGACACTGCTAATGAAACAGTTTGTTTAACCCAGGTATACAATAATCTACCCCAATAACACATTTAAGTAGAAGACACATTGAACTTACTTCATGTAATAGATAATTTTTATCTAATTAGCAAAATCCATTTAATCACAACTAATTATATTAATACACCAAGGCATTCTTAGTCCCTAGTGAATTCCCTGATATTGCAAGTACAGTTTCACATATATCTGTGTAATTTAGATAGGACTCTTTCTGTTGCAAGTGAGAAATACTCAAATCAAATTTGTTCAAGCATTAAAAAAGGAAGTTAAGATAAAGATTTCTCACAAAATCCAAAATTAGATATGCAATTGGCTGAGCCTTTAAAATGACTAGAATAACATATGTTTATAAACTTATATATATAAACTATATATAAAGCCTGTATATAGTTATATATAAATTTATATATAAACATATATATAAACTTTTGGGTTTTCACGTCACATAAAACTTAGAAAAATTCATATGATTTTTCTCTATTAAATCTATATTTTGTTATAGGGGCCTCAGGCATGAACCTAGCAATGGGTAAGGAAAAGATATTTTTAATTCCCTGTACTAACAACAGCTTCTGAGCTTTATGTCTTACTTTTTTAAGCTTTTGAGGAGAAACTGATCCTCTTTCTCCTTTCCAGCTCTAAAAAGTCCTAGAGTTTGACTGATTGGGTCTACATGAGTTAAATGAGCCAACAAATCAGCTGTGTCCAGGGATGAGTTTGTATTGTACCAACATTGAGGCTGTCATGATAACCAAGTGGATAGAAGGCAGTTCCCAGAAGGAAAGCATAAGCAGATAATCTCAATGTGTCTGCTAACTTGTATGTAGGTATTTTCTTGGAATAGGTGCACAAATCTCATCAAATTTTCTCACAACCTTGACCTCAAAATGTTTATGAACTGCTGCTTTACTGCAGTTTGTCCTTAAACATTCTCCTAACACAAATCAGATAAATACATACTTCCTTTGATGTTTTCGTAGTACATTATTACTTACAATTTCTTAAGGAATGTACAAGATAAATTCAAGTGAGATTCCCACAAATTCTAAATTATTAGAATCCAAACTAACAACTTTACCTGGTTTTTTCTACTTTTACATTACCATTCATTTTACTGCAATGGGAGGTACCAATCACGTCTTTGGTTAGAAAAGCATCATCATAACCTGTGTGATCTTTAATGACTGTCTGGCAATGCTGGTTCCATGGTTTACACCAGTAAGATACAAAGCAAAAAGTGTTTTAGACTGAGAACCAGAATTCATAGAAGTCCCTTCCTTGGACCTTGATCACTGTTAATGTACAGGTATTTGATAGTTAATGATTTCTCTTAGACTCCTCTTTTGGGCTTCTTCATAAGGTAGTAACTTCTAGAAACTGTCAACTCTCATGACCTCCTTATCCAGCCTTTATTATGGAGTCCACAAAAATTATGTGGGATTAGTAAACTCAGCATACACACTTAATAGAGGAAGGAAATATTTTTGTTTGTATCAACCTATGATTATGCCTAAAAAATTCAAATTAGAGTAGATCATATTACATATTACAATGCAATTAGTGAAGCATTGTCTTTTAATCAAGCTGTATTAGCCCAATTAGATGTCCTCATAAACAACAAATCTGTGATTTTCAAGCACAAAGTTAAGGCATCAACAGATATGGAAGAAACTCCTCCTCTTATACTCAAGCTAGCTAACTAAAAATATAAAAGATTATCTACTTGTGACTAGTGATTCATGAAATATTGTAAACAAAGTCAATGGAAAAATAGGAGTCAAATTACAAATTGTTTTGACAGATGTTTATCATTAAATAGGCAACATGGAATAGGAAGGAGACATCTGAAGTGAACTAGAATTTAGAATTGGCTTCACCCTCACTCTATTTTTGTGGCCTTGGTACATGACCTCTCTGGTTACCAGCTGTCGAATGAGAGCACTGAACTATAGAACCTCCAACTGAGCCATCTTCCAGCTGTAACACCCTAAAATCTTATTTCTATCTATCAGTTAGAATTGGATTTGGTGGCAAATAACATAGACCCAAAATAACTGTGGTTTAAACAAAATAAAAAATGATTTCTTTTTCATATAAAAACTGAGAAGTAAGTGATCCAGAGCTAGTACAACTGCCCTTTGCATCTCTACAGTGTAGCCCTCATCTCCATGGTCTAAAATGGTGCCAAGGGCTCCATTTACTATATCCATGCTTTAGGCAGCAAGATGGAGAAAGGCAAAATAGGATAAGAGGCAAGGGGCACACACTACACATCTTCTAAAGAAGATTCCTGGACTATAACATAGAGGGAGAGGGAGGAAGGGAAGGGAAAGGAGATTAAAGAAAAAAAAGAAATATGTACACGTACCAATCCTCCATGATAAATGTAATCACTGTGTACTGCAAACATGTACTAATAAAAACTTTTAAATAAAAAATAAAGAAGATTCCCAGAAACTGCTAAGCATCATTTCTGCCAATATCCCATCAGCCACATGGAGTTGCAATAGAAAGTGGATATATAGTCTTCATTTTGGGTGGCTATGTTCCCAACTAAAGATGGGAGAATACTTACTGGGAGCATCTTAAAGTGTCAGACACATACATGATCTGAAAGAATCAATCTTACTAATAGAGTGCTAGGAAATCTCATGGAATATTTAGCAGTGGTGTTATCCATAAGGAGTTAAGACCCTTTTCATTCAATTCACTTCAATAATTATTTGATTGTTTCCCTTTTCCAGTCACCAGGCCAAGCTCTGGAGCTAAAAACATAAGATAGGTTTAGTCCCTTTTTTCATGGGGCTTACATTAGTATGGAGAAATCATAAATAAGCACAAGCACTACGATTGCCGCAAAAGAGAAAAGCAAAGTGCTTTTATATTTGTGAATATTTATCAAGTCTTCTAGATTCTCTGGATCTGTGAATAACATGGTATCTATCACTCGTATTTTGCCCATAAGGAGGTGGAGGTTTTCTTTTAGGACATTAACAAGTTTCTTCCTCCCCTATCTCTTTTCCTCCTCTTTCTAGCAGTGCTGGGAAGTGATCTGACTTCATCAATTTTCCATGGAACTCTAATAAATTACTGGCCAGTTTTTACCCTGAGAGTCAAGCATGTAAGTATTTGTGCTCATCTGAATATCTAAGAATTAGTTTGAGAATAGTGCCAGAGAAATTTCTGGATAGATTTCCTGTAAGTTTATATTTATGGGAGGGAGGAAAAGCCTAGGGAAAGATTAAATCAAGTACTTTATAACCAACTGGACATAGTTAGATAGAAAAAAATATTGTATTGAGAATTTCTCTTTGTTAAGTACTATCTGATCAGGATTTGCTGCTTCTGTTTTTGTTTCTTTTACTTTATTTTTCTCAAAGCCTCACAAAATGTATATTTGCCACTAGTCATTCACTATGAAGAAGCTGTCTTCTACCTATGGTATTCATGTAGTGTATCACACATGTATGCACATATGTGCATAAGCATTATACACAGGGTTGTTCAATAGCTATACGTATTCAGAGAATAGAAAGAGATCCTTTTATAAATAAAACAGGTTCAACATAATCACATGTATTGGAATGTTTTAAACACTTATGTATGGAAGTATAACTTTTTTAGTAGTAATGGGAATCGAACTCAAAGCTTGCACATGTAGGGCAAGCCTTCCGCCACGGAGATACACCCCCAGCCTGTGGTATAATTTTTTTTTTAATAATGAAGGAAGTTAATTACAATGTTCTTCATATCACTTGCCTTTGAATGGGCAATTGACTTTCCTTTAAAACAATTCTTTCTTCCTCGTTAAATTGCCAAGAAATTCTTTCTTCCTCATCAAAAGTCTAAAAGCACTAAACCACTCTTCTGGGTTCAATATTACCCCCCCATCCGAGAATCTTATTTCTACCCAGACCCCTCAGAATATGACCTTATTTGGAAATA
This sequence comes from Hystrix cristata, assembly GCA_004026905.1. Classification (NCBI taxonomy): domain Eukaryota; kingdom Metazoa; phylum Chordata; class Mammalia; order Rodentia; family Hystricidae; genus Hystrix; species Hystrix cristata. The sequence continues at coordinate 33,220 of PVJO010003014.1, forward strand.
GGGTCTGGAAGATGTAATTGTTAAAATGAGTCCTACTAGATCAGGGTAAGACTTAACCCATATCTGGTATTCTTATAAGAAGACCACATAAACACACAGAAATACACAAACAAGAACACCATGTGAATACAGAGGCAGAGACTGAAAGGATCACTCTACAAGCCTGCTGATACCTGATTTTGGAACGGACAATAGAACTATGAGAGAATAAATTTCCATTGTTCTAAACCACTCAATTTGTGGTATTTTTTTTAATACCAACCCTGGGAAACCGTTACAACTACCACACAAATGAAAAGAATTCTCAGTAACTGCAGAGTTTATATAATTTGAAGCATGGAGTGGTCTCCAAGATAGGCCAGCCAATAGAAAATATATTCTGATATGACAAATTTCTCAAACTTCTGAGAAGACCATACAAAAAGCCAAGTAATCAATAATCAATAATCAATTGATTCTTTACATTGATGATCTATTTTGTGCCTAAGACTGTGCTAGACACTGTGAAAAGTTGCCACTTAGAAGAACTCAGTCATGTCCCTGTATCCCACTCTTCCCAACTCACCCCACAAACACAACATCATCCTTCTCTTACCAATTGACCTGTTTTCAGTATAGGCGCCCTTTTATCAGCATCTTATCAGCCAACATGGTGACTGTCTACCTAACAAGAAATTGCCTATCCTCATCTTCTTCCTTGCCTATAGAACACAACTTCATTAACTCATCCATCAATAAATATTTGTCAAGTAATGTAGCTGGCACCATTGTATGCACTGAAGGAACAACAATGAACAAAAGAGATGCCTCACTTTGTTCCAGCGAGACTTACAATCTACTCAGAGAGACATACTCTCTAAAGTGAGGGGGCGCTCAGGCTGTGGTTTAGTGGTAGAGTGCTTGCCTAGCATGGTTGAGGCCCTAAATTCAATCCCCAAAACCACCCCTCCAAAAAAGAAATATACATATTTAAATATATTGAAAGAGATGTGATCAAAATATATGCTGTTTAATTTTTTTTTAATTACCACAGTAAAAGACACAATGCCATTAATCCCTTTCAAAATATTCTCCCTCATTTCAAACACATTTATCCATTCCATTATTCTTACCACCTCGGAAGCAGTTCTGGAAGTTCTCTTTTGGGTCTTTACAAGATGTGATTAAAAAATATATATATATGGTGAGTGCTGCTGCTGTGTGCCATCCAACGGAAAGGCAGGCTTGTAAAAACATTAAGGTGTGTCTTCATGTATTTTATTCACCAGATCTGATATTGCATGACTTCTGAATCTTCCTCAAAGTCAAAATGACCTTAAAATATAAATATTTTGAGTAGACTCGGGACATCGAAGCAATCACAACGGCACAACTAAGACACTCATGAAAAAGGACTTCCAGCACTGCTTCAGAAAGTGGCAAGAATGATGCGACAAGTGTGTTTGAAGTAGAGAGAGTATTTGTGGAGGATTAATAGCAATGTGTGATTTACTGTAACAAATTTTTTAAATTTAAATATTTACCATATATTTTGATCGCACATCATATATAAATACACATGCACACACGTGTGTATGTATGTATGTGTATTAAGTACTATAGAAAATTAAAACAGGGGAGGGGGATAAAGAACCGTGGAGAAGGGAGGTGAGAGCTGCTATTTTTGATAGAGTAGTCCTTGCTCCTGTGTTACCTGAAGAAATGAGGAAATAAGTCATACAGATAATTTGGAAAAAGAGATGACCAAGCCCTAGAAATAGTGTGTAAAAGGCCCTGATATATACATATTCTTTTGAAAGTACAGAAAGGATGAAATTTTGGCTGAGCAGAGAGAGCAAGGGAGAGTATAGTAGGAGATGACACTATAGCAAAGCGTAACTATGGAACTTGAAAGTGTTCTAGACCTTGAAGGCTGCAGATAACATACACTTGCTTCTTTAGCCTCCCTTCCAGATAGTACATGGACATGTAACCCAATCTGGGCCAATAAGACACGAGGGGAAATATGTAGATTGTGGGGCTTATAAGAGGGATTTCCTCTGGATTAAAAATATAGAACTATAAGAAGAAACGTCCCTACTCTTCCTCGGGCTACTATTTTGTCTACCTGTAATAGCTGGAACTGTGGTGCATATCTTAAAACCATGATGGAACAAGCCAGAGGGTCAAACCAATTCTCTGAGAATGGCAGGACAGAAGTATGGCATGATTCAGGGCTCTCAATGACATTGTCAAGCCACTGAATTAAGTAATCTTGCAATCCTCCTATCCCTAGGCCTCATTATATAAGATCACAAATCTCCTTATTCCTTAAGTTACTTTTAGTTGGCTATTCAGCTCTCTGCAGTCAAAAACATTCTAAATGAGACAGCTTCCCTAAAGGATGATACTTTAGCTTCATTTCATATTAGCTCTTGTGCACTACTCTAAAAGCTTAACCATTGAATGTTTTTAAAAATGAATGGAATTGAAATTTTGTATGAGAAGGGAAAAATCTTTTCTACAGCAGAACTTGAGGAGGGAAAAGATTATTCATCTTCAGTCAAATGTGTTTTAGCAGATAACAATGACATCAGTGGTCTTGAATTATTTAATACTTGGTTCCACACTGCCATTTGTGAGCAATGTCTTTTGCAGGTCAAGATTAGAAGCATCATAGTTTTGCATGTAATTTACCCGGATCACATAGTTTTCAATCATATATTTTTCTGTGTTGGCTGTGCTTCGATTTCTCTTTTCAATTTATTGAAATCTTCTGGGTCAAACCTGTGTAAAATACAATAGAATACATGCAAAATGCACAAGTGGAGAAAATGGAAATATGTAAGCAATCACCCCAAATAATCTTCAATCTAAAACAGTGACCCTACTATAAAGAGTTAATAAAGGAAGTGAAAGGAGCTAAAAAAAAAAGACCAGCAAACAATGATAGCAAAAAAAAAACTTGTAAATAATTCTATTAGATGAAAAATATATTAAAGAGTATTTCTCTGAGGTGAAGTTGTTAAGACCTTAATGGGTTTGGTGAATGAGTTTAGATGCTGAGTAGAAGCTTGAAATAGTACCAGGAAAAAGCACAGTTCAGCAGGCAGGCTGGAAAACTAGAAAGAATAAATAAAATGGAGCCAAGGAAGAAGATGAGATCATAAAAAAGTAGGCTATTTAAGGTTCACGTCTGAGATTTGTGTAATTAAAGTGAAAACTTTTCCATTTGGGGGACTGGAATTATGTTTAAATGGCTCTTGATAAAATTCACCATTCAAACTTTATGAGTATGACCCCATAATTGCTACCTATCCATTATACAGACTATGCCCATGGAATTCTGTTGGCTGAATTAACCATGACTCATTGGCATGTTTTTATAACATTTAGATATATTGCTTACATGAACATTTCAGGCAGTGTTGTCTAAATTTACCTTAATCAGAATACTTCAGTGGTTTCTAGCATTTCTTTTTAAGCACTAAAACATTAAGAACCCCTAATGAACATTTCATAATGTAGACTTAAGTGAGTGAATTACATTTCATTAATTCCAAAGGAATTTAGCAATATCCTAACTAAGACGGTTGTTGGCACTGTTTTTAATGTTAATAATACTCCCTTCCAGTAGAAATAAATATTGACTTGGTTATTTATTCACCCACTCAATATCTATCAGCATTTTCCTGTGCAAAACCCTGTAGTAGGCCATGTGGGAGGGGATGTTGAAATGAATCAGGCAAGGACCTTACCTTTTCTGATTTCAAAGTTACTTTGGGAAAATAAAACATGCATGATATAGGAAATGGTAAATGCTAAAAGAGATATGGACATAAAATTCAAGTAGAGCAAAAGTACATTTCCATCAGAGAGATACAGTAAAGGTTTTGTGAAGAAAGTGGATTGATGTTGAGTTCATTCCTTCTTTCAAGGAAAATTTACTGGAAAAAATCAGTAAGAAAGTGTAATACAACAAGGAAGATAGGTAACAAGCAAATAAATATTTAGGGGTGGAATGTTCCAGTAAAAAAAAACAAAACAGCTTAGATACATCAAGAAATTGAATAGGGGCAGAGTGTAATGAGAGAAGGAGAGAGTGATAGGAGATGAAGTCGAAAGATAGAGTTCAGATTATGTAAGACTATGTGGGCCATAGGAAGGAATTTGGACTTTTCACTTAGTGCTTCTAGAAGCCACTGAAGGATTGAGCAGAGGGATAACATGATCTGGCTTGCATTTTTAAAAGGTCACTGTGGCTGGAGAATGGATCGCAGGGAGGTAAGAATGGGAGCAGGAATACTTCTCAGGAGACTACTGAAAGAATCCAGGTGAAAGATCATAGTGACTTAAATTCCAGTGGCAGCAGTAGATTTAGAGGAAAGTGGATAGACTGTAGATCTGTTGTGAAGCTAGAGCTAAAAGGGCTTCCTAATGAATTGCCTGTGATGTGTAAGGAAAGTACAGGAATTAAGATGACTCCTAGGCTTTTTGGCTGATGAATAGTGATGACATTTACTGAAATTTAGAAGGCCTTTGGAGAGAGTGGGGTTGAGAGAAGAGATAAACAAGAATTCTAATTTGACCATGTTAAATTTGAGATCCCTGTTAGACATCCAAGTGGAGATAACATATTGACAGTCAAATATACAAATCTGGAGCTCAGTGGGTGCATAAGAGCTGAAGATACAGACTTGTGAATCACTGGCATGTAAATAGTATTTAAAGCCATGGACATGGGTAGGATCAGTAGGGAGAAAGTGTTGATAGAGTAACATAGTGACTAGGGGCCAAGCCCTGATGCCCTTGAAAGATGGATAATATTTTGATAGGAAAAGATAGAAAGGGCATGTAACAGGAAAGAACAAGAAGGACTTAGTGCATGTGAGAAAGCAAGAGTAGTAATCCATTCAGGAAGAGCCCATAGTAGATATCAACCCCAGATTTGGTCTGCTGACTTCAATGGAGAATCATGGAAGATTTTTAATTTGTGAAGCATTTCTACCGCTAATAATGTTTGAGTAGCTCTTTCTCTATATAACAACTATACACATTGGATAAATTTTTTAAAATCCTACCTATAGGCAATAGAGAACAAACAAAAGCAGGCAGATGCTGGGGAAGGTTAATACTTGAAACAAAGCACCAGTCTTTTGTGAGTTTCCCATATATATTTTACAACTTCTTGCCTGAAGACTAGTCCCAGTCTTCCACTAAAACCAGAAGACAGAAATTGGGGACAGAAGTAGAAATCTCTGAAAGGAAAGAGCCAGATGTAGGGTGCTTAAAATTCTGTGTTTAAATTTTGCCTAAATCTCTGGCCGATCCTGGAAGCTCAGGTACAAGGTGGACTCTAATAACCCAGTTAGGACTGACAACAATGGCTAAGATTTCAGCTGTTATCCACCACAGGGAGACAGCTTGGAATTTGAGTTCAGCCAAGTTCAGTACCTACAAAAACAAACAAAAAGATCAAAACTCCTTTGGAGGAACATAACAGAATCCAGAATCCCTAGCACATGTCATTTACAATATCTAGGATATTAGATGTATGAAGAAATGGAAAACATGACCCATGCTTAAGAGAAAAGATAATCAATGGAGAGAATCAATGGAAATGACTCAGATCTTGAAAGAAGCAGACAAAAGAAAAATATATTTGTAACAAATAAGCTGAGAAGTAAATCCATTATTCAGTATCTTAGCAGAATGAATCTTTGTCAGTGAATGAGAGTCATTTGAGGATACAAAAGCCAGATGTCAGAGAATAGATAACAGAGAAAAGAAAATAATAAAAAAAAAAACAGAGAAAAGTTACCTACATATATGGTGTGACAACATGCTAGTGAATATTATTCAGCCTGAGAAAGGAAGGAAATCCTGTCACATGCTACAACACAAATAAACCTTGAGGATATAGTGCTAAGTGAAATAAGCCAGTCAAAAGAGACAAATTTTATGATCCCACTCAATGAGGCATCAACAGTAGACAGATTCATAGAGACAGAAAGTAGAGTGGCAGTTACCAGGAGTTGAGGAATGAGGAAAATGGGGAGTTGTTGTTTAATGGGCATGGAGTTCCAGTTTTGCAAGATGAAAAAATTCTGGATATTGTTTGTGCGACAGTATGAATGCACTTAACATTACTGAGCTGTCTTTAGGGGCCACTATCAGAGGAAGGGTTCCAGAATTCAGCCTTTCTTCAGAGGAGAAAAAGAGGATAGCCATCTGCTAATCTGGCCCTCATCTCTCCAGGCTTCTAGGGTCCACACCACTAACCCTTTTTCCAGATTTATAATATGCTGTTGGAAATTCCAACTCCAGACTCACCTTCTTTTCTCATGTTTGCTAGCCCCATCTACGGAAGGGTGCTGGAGTTTTATCTTCTGGAAAGCAATTGTGGGTTTTAAGCAAGGAATTAACAAGATAACTTTCATTTTAGTTTATACCCTTTGGCCACATGCGGAGAAATGGGTGAAAGTGAGAAAAGCTCTGAACGAGGCTAGCATAATTCAGTCCAGAAAAAAATAATAATAATTCAGGCCAGAAAGGGCAAGGGCCTTACCTTGGATAGGATAGAAGTGATAGAGTTTGACAAAATCTAAATTAGAAAGTAGAATCAGCACAATCTGGTTGTCAAATAACGTGGGGAGGAGGTGAGAGAAGAAGGGGCAAAGGAGGATTAGATAACATAAAGAACCCTGCATTTCTTCTCTCTCTCTCTCTCTCTCATTCTCGCTTGCTCGCGCTTACTCTCTTTTCCATGCTGCAAATGAACCCAGGTCCTTGCAAAGGCTAGCACACACTCTACCACTGAGCTAAACTCCAAGGCCCTGAGCCCTGTATTTCTAATTTGCTAAACTAAATAGATGATGATACCACAAACCACCTTGAGAAATACAGGAAGAGAGGTGGAGAAGAGTTAGTTTTGTTTGTTTGTTTGTTTGTTTGTTTGTTTTTTTGGTGCTGGGGATTGAACTCAGGTCCTTGTGCTTGCAAGGCAAGCACTTTAACCACTGAGCTAAATCCCCAGCCCTAGAAGAGTTAGTTTCTAAATGAAAACTGAAATCAGCCCAAACCTGGACCTCCTATACAGAAAGAAACATTTCAGAAACTATAGTATAATTTTTTTCACTTCAGCCTAATAAATAATAGTACTGTACTATACTAGGGGGAAATTGTTCATATAGAGTCATCTGGAGTCCAGAAATTTATAAAGAAAAATCAGATTATTTTGTTAGTATTAAGTGTTTAACTCGAAGAAATTAAATTCTAGCCTCTGTTCCTAATCCATTTTAAAATATTATAAATTCCTCTGTATTGTTATTTTTCCCTGTTATTTACTTACTTTAGGCAATCTTCAATAGTAGATGTAGTACTTTCAGAGGTGAAAAGTACATTGTAAGTGTATAAGTAAAAATCACCTCAATGGTTGTATTAGTCTGCTAGGTTTACCATAGCAAAACAAAATGGATGTCTTCGAACAACAGAAATGTATTTCCTTAAGAACTGTAGAAGCTAAAAATCCAAAATTAAGAGGACAGCAAAATCGTGCTTCCTTGGAAAACTGTAGGAAACCCTTCCTTGCCTGTTCCTAGCTCCTTTTCACTTCCTAGCTTCTGGTGATTTGTCAGCCATCTTTGGCATCCCTCGCCTGGTAGGTGCTTCATCCTGGTCTTTCATCTTTACATGGCATTCTCTCTATATCTCTGTCTTCACATGGCCATCTTCTTATGAGGATATCAGTCATATTGGACTAAGCCCACCCTATCTCACTTTAACTAATTACATCTGTAAAGACGCTATTTCCAAATAAGGTCACATTTGAAAGTAAGTACTAATGATTAGGACTTCAAATATATCTTTGTCAAGGGAAATATAACTCAACCCATAACAGTGGCCTAAAGACATTTTCATTGTTCACTTTAATATCCTTTCAAAAACCTTATACTGCTCTTTGGAGAAAGTGAAATGTGTTTTCATTTTTTTTCAAAATGACATTTCACGGAATCTTATTGTCCCCACAAAGATAAAATAAAATAAAGAATAAGAGAACAATATGGTTGCAGGTATATTTAATAAAGATATTCTCTTAAATACTTTTTAAATTATATTTTATAGTACACTTTCCCAAGAATTTTCCTGACATTTTTGAATGAATTATAGCGAGAAATGTTCATTTTTATCAGAATGAAACACTAACTTTTGATAACAGTACCCAGTGTTAAAACAAAACAAGATAATGTGTATAAACCATGTAACAGTTTGCAAGCACTCAATGGTTCTTAGCTGCTATTAATATATATTTAATATTCTTGAGATTGCAGTGACAATTAAAGAGCTTAATACCTGTGAAGTACATGCCTGACCAATAGTAAGTATTCGATAAACATCGGACTGTTATCATCATCACCACTATCATTATAAAAGATTGCAAAGTATCCAAAACTGCCAATGCTACTTCCAATTGGCTTATTCTTGCTTAAATATGAACTCATTATTTGTATACAGTTTATCAAGTGAGATTTCTCAGATTTTCAAATAAAACCATTTAATCTATAGAATCCTTTCCTTAATTAGTAGGCAGTTGTAAGCTATTTAAATTCAGATTTCTTTTTTAAAAAATAAATTCCCTAATATTTATGACCCTGTGAGTATTTAATTTTTTATCTTACTAGTTACAAGAAACACGACTTGAAAATAAGCTACCGGAGTCATAACTAGTGTATTGTTTGTTAATAATGTACTTCATTTATAAGTATAGCATAATTAATCCACTACCAGTTTTTCCAGCAACAGACCTGATTTGACCGTGCACCACTCACACAATTATTGTGATTAAAGCTGTAGATTTCCCAAGCATACAGATTTGGGACTAGTTGGGTGTCACTGAACAGAGTTCCACTCAATTCCATAGTGTCACTTCCACTTGAGGTCTAGTTAGGTGTCGATCTTAAATGCAAGTCACTAAAAATGTCAGAAAATTTCTTAAAGTATGTTTTTCAGCTGCGAGTTAAATCTACATTCAAAAGCACAAGTACAAACTTTTTCCAAAAATAGTCACAATAACAGCAATAGTTTCATAAAGTTTTGGGATTTCTTTCTTTCTTTCTTTTGCGGTGATGAGTAGGAACTGGTGGTCCTTGGGATTTTTGCCTGAGAATTGTTTGTGGATTGAAAAAAATGTTGAGAACCACTGTTCTAACCAAGCAAAGTAAATTGGTAGTTATAAAACAGGAATGTTTATCCTCCAAAGGAATACTTTATACTGTGAGTTTTGCTTAATGTTAAAGCAGTCATTTTTAATATCAGTTTGAAAATGAAATTTTAATGTATTATCTCCCTCTTATGAATTAGTGTTTACAAACAAGAACATTTAGAGGTCTTTTTCTGTTCTAGTAAAATGAAAACTGATGGAAAACAGTAGCCTATTAAGCTCCAAGAATGGCTTCTCAGTTCCTTGTCAAGTCTCATAGCCCCATAATTTTTTCCCTTCAAACAACTCTGAAATGAAATGACACCTCTAAGGATTAAACATTTCAGGAACCAATAAAAGAAGAAAACATTAAAGCATGTCTGACACAGGTTCCATACTTCCCTGTTCTTCCCATCTTCTCTACATAAGTATGAGTCAGGTAATGTTAACTTTGAATCAGGTATTTGTTAGTTTCTTTTGAGCATTATATAAACAGGGTTTTGATCATAGCCTGTGAGGCAACTGACCTGTAATCATTTGCATTTCAACACATGTAGTTTGAAAAACAGAACAATCAGTTACCCTACATGCTGTTTTATTTGCATTCCACAGGAAGTTACTCATGGTATCTTTTTGTGTGTGATATAAGTCTCCTAAAGAAGTAGATCATACTACAATAAAATGCTCGCATAACAAATGGAAAGAGATAACTTTCAAGAATGATGTATTTCAAATATATTAGGTATGCAAGAATATTCCCCTTCTGAAGCTGCTAACAAGAGCTTCATTTACTGAATTCTTTCTATGTGGCAGACACTATGTTTAACACTTTACAGATGTTATCTTTATTCAGTCTTCCCAACAATCCTAAGAGGTGGGTATTATCTCTATTTTCAGATGAGGAAACAAAGCGTATTTTGCAAAATATTTGTTGGGCAACTACTATATGCCAGTACCTGTTCTAGGCAAAGTTGAATCTTAGAGAGATAAAAGAACCTGGAATTTTGACACAGGTATGTCCTATCTTACTGGGCAGAATGTTAAGACATCTCATGTATTTGTATCACAGAATATCTTCACTTTAGCCAGGTGCCTGCGATCCTAGCATTCTAGGAAGGTAAGAGAGGAGGAAAACAAGTTTGAGCACTGCCTGCCCAACTTGGTGAGACCATGTCTCAAAATATAAAAAGGGCTTCAGATGTAGCTCAGTGGTAAAGCATCCCTGGGTTCAAGCCCCACTACTAGAAAAAAGAATATTAATTCTTAATAGAGTTTGTTAATAATATTTTTCATCATATGCAACACTAAAATCATTGAACTTCATATTTGGAGGGGAAACTAGAAAACATCCTTACATTTTCCAATTTTGAATTTTCTTAAAATATTCAAACAGATCTAGATACTCTTATTTTCTCTTATGATGTGTGCCCACTAGGTAGTTTTTGTTTTGTTTTGGTTTGGTTTTTGGTTTCTGTTTTTGTTTATGATTTTTTTGGAGGTACTGGGACTGAACACACAGCCTCTCAAATGCTAGGCAAGTGGTAAACCACTGAGCTACATCCTCAGACCCAAAAATATTCTCAATAATTTTTATTTGAGAAATTTCAAGGAAAAAATTCACACACAGGAAAGACATGTCATTATGTATTTGGTTAAATTATTATCTTATGTGAGAAATAACTATAAGCCTAAATCTTAACTCTTTTTCTCTGAAACCAGTCAAATGGCCTCAAGTGATTACTTTTTCTTTTGTGAAAAATAAATGTGCTTCAGATAATGTAAAAGGAAAAGCCTTTTCCTGGAAGTGGTGATGATTACACTTGGTGAGTTTTCTATAGTAGTGGCGAATCATCTGTATAGGGCTGTGAATTTTGGATGTGTGTGAGGGAGAGACTGCACCATGAGCCATAGCTAAGTTATCTTGCAACCTTTCCAGACTGAGGTAACTCCATTTTTGAACAAATGTTATTTTGTTACATAAATACCAATTTAAACTTCTATACAAAGGTTATAATTATAGCAGGAAATTGTTGAGGGCAGAGGAGGTTAAATCTAGTTGTCCTGTCATACATTAGGAATGATTTCTTGGAAGCCTAGTTCAGATTTTCTACTGAAGTTTGCTGTTTCCTCTGTTGTAGTTTCAAGTCCTAACTTTCCAATGCTGTGTTTTGGTTCTGGATACTTGGGGTAAAGAGATCAAGAGATAACTGAATCACTCCTTTCTGCTGATTTTGTACTGAGGTGGCCAAAATGGACACTTCAGGTTACAGGACTGGTAGGAACACATAAAAAGTTAAAAGAAAGTTCTAGAGCAGTGCTGCCTTACAGAACCGTAGAGTAACTCTTGAAAGGCCACATAAATAAGTATATTTATAGTAGCCACACCAAACATGTTTCTTGAAAAGTGAAATTAATTTTAATGAAATAATTTGACACAATAGATTCAAAATATTTCAACATGTAGTCAATATAAAAATTATTCTTAATACTTCATTGTTTTCTAAGTCTTAGAGATCTGTTATGAACTTTACACTTACAGCACGTCTCAGTTTCGACCACCAGCATCATTTTAAATGCTCAGTAGCCAAGTGTGGCTAATGGCTGCCATATCAGCCTTTGCAGATCTAGAGATAGGAGGCAGCTATTCTTTGAATAGGTGCACTTAGAGTTATTTGTTAGGGGAAAAAAAAGGAGCCCTACTTTTTGTATGCTCAAAAATCTTTCAACTTCTTTTGATTTTCCCCAAATCCCTCAACCAAAAATAGTAATTTAGTAGAAGAAATGAGGAGGGAGAAAAGCTTCTTGTTAACAAAAAGAAAAACCTCTTTGGGGCAACAGGGAGGAGAATAGTGTTACTCTAAAGCAATTCACAGATATTTTTTGAGTTGATTCTGTGTGCAAAACATCTGTGTTAATGGTACTTTAACCCTGTAACAGTGCATTTAATGCTTGATTTCTACATTGTCACCAGTGCCTACATTACTTTTACAAATCAATTAACTTTGTTTTAGAAGTTATCTTTCTTGATTTTCAAGATAAACAGAAATAAGTAAAAGTTGATAGCGAAAATGGCAAACAATTTGCTTTATTTTTAAAAAAGGTTATTTCATGCTTCGCGTAGAGTAATTATCGCTAGAGAATGTTAGGCACATAACAGTCCTCAACTACGTGTGTTTTTACTAAAGCAAGAATGTTAACTGGAATAATTGATCCCTAGGGAGCTAATTTACCTTAAACCAACCAAATTGACGAACTTCTTTTCGCTATAAGGAGTGTTAATGTGGTTTGGCAGTGTAAACGCAAGAAAAATTGAACATTATATGCTTAAACGCAAAATAACGCGCATCTCCTTACTTCAAACTTCTACAAGCATGTTTTATAGTAGAGCATTACACAAAGAAGCAGCTGCCAAATTAGCTGAGTTCAGACACAGGTTGAATTTGTAGCACCTGAATCAAATATGATGAGGGACGCGACAAGCCCAAGAGCCGAGTAAATCCATCTATCTGCTCCCTTCCCCTAAACCACGCCGAGCCTGCCTAGATGTTGCCCAACCTGAGCTGTCCCCGAGTCCAAGGCTGAGGAGGACAGCACGCAGCCGGGATTTCCGCCTACCTTCTCTCAGGCTCCCGAAATAAGCTGGAGCTTCCTGAGAGAGCCACGCAGCTCCCTGGCCTGGAGCCTGGGTCAAGGGGCGCGCTGACAAGGCAGTCAGAGAAGCCCAACACCTGCAGCTAGCAGGCCCCAGCGAGAAAACTTTGTGCCACCTGCACAGACCTGGCCGGCTGGGTGTGGGTCTCTAATCTCATTTTCACACCTGCCTTAGGGAGGAAGGCTTGGGCTTTCTAGGTGTCTGGGTCCTGGGATGATGAAAGGAAGCTGTTAAAAGGCGTGCATGGGGAGCACAGAGGGGGAGACGCGCTGGGGTCGCCAGGCGTGGGAAGACCTGGATGCCTTGAGGCCCAAGGGACTGAAAGGACAGGCGGGCCAGGAGATTTCCCTTTGCTTTTTTTTTTTTCTTCCCCTTGCAGAGCTTTTAGCCAGGGGCTACAGTAGCTTTCCACTCAAGCCCTGGGACTTCTACACATTTCGGCCGCGCGCATTTGGCGCGCAGTGGCACCTGGCTGGGTGAACAAGGGGTCAAATCCCCCTGAAGCCCACTCGGGGCGCTCAGGCCTCTTTCCCCAAGCTCTCCCAGTCTCCCGAGGCTGCGTCGCCTTCTAAGGATTGAGTCTCCTCAACGCAAGGCTTCCCCATCTTGGGCAGGAGGAGGAGTCAGAACCCCTCCGCTCCCTTTCTCCTCCTCCGCCCACAGCCAGCCTGATTTTGAAAAATCTAATCTTTTATTTAAAGTCAACAGAGGAGCAAGAACCTTGCGCTCCTGCCTACAAGATGCAGTATTTTTAATAACTCCCCATCTCTGTGGAAAATGACAACCTTAAGAAACCTTCGTTTTCTTTCTCGAAGACTGGGGCGGGAGGGTGGGAGTGAAAGTCTGGGTTGAAGCTGTACAGCTCTAACAACTTGGGGAGTATTAGAGCGGGGCAAGGAGCCCCTTCTGGAGGACGAATAAATCCCAAATATCAGAAATAACACAAGAGGGTCAACTTCGGAAGGCCTCGAATCGTACCGGGAGCCGAATCCTCACGGGGCTCCCAAGCACGAAGCCTCCGAGTTCCTGTCGAAAAGGGCTGGGGGCAGGTGAATGCCCAGCTTGTGATCCTGGAGAGGGAGCGTCTGGGGTCTTTAAGAGACGTGCTCTCACACCCTGGAGGAGAAAGGCGGAAAAGACGTTCCACGCCTCCTCTCCAGGTCATTGGCCCGGGACTCCACTCGCAGAGCCTTGTCTATCTTCTTCCCTAGAATGGCGAGGACCTGTGTTCGCGCTCCTTTTCAAGGAGCTTCCAACCTGCTTGGCCTCGTGGCAGTTCAGGGCGCTCATCCTTTAGTCTCTCCTGCCCTTCCCGTTTCTTTCGCCCGCCTCCCGCCGACGCCCCCAGATCTCTTGGGCTAGCCCTTCCTTAAAGTAGGAGAGGCCCAGAAGCCGGGGCGAAGGAGGACGGGGGTGGGAAAAGGGAGGAGCGGAGCTAGGCGGTTCGGGGCGTGTCTTCCGATAGCTCCGCCCCCGGGTGCGCGCGGCGGTGGCGGCGGCGGCTAAGCCTCGCTCTGAGAGACAGGTATCGCTTAGGCGCCATGTTGTGAGCGGAAGTGGGGGAGCGCGCGGCGGTCGCTGTTCTGCTGGGAGCGGGCGCGGGAACCGGCGCGGGGGGGCGGGGCGGAGCCGTAGTCCCGGCGGCGGAAGGAGGAGAGGAAGAAAGGGGCGAGACCGGGTGCCGGGCGGCGGTGCGAGGCTCTAGCTGGGCGCTCGGGCGTCTCTGGCCAGGCGCTCAGCGTTTGGGCGGTCAGGGTCGGCGTCGAGCTCTCTCTGGAGCCGCCGCAGTCGCTGCTGCTGTTGCTGCTGCTGCTGTTGCCGCTGCCGCCGCCGCTGCCGTGGGGCTCGGGCGGCGACGGAGCAGGGCCGGCCGCGGGGCGGGCGGGGAGGGAGGAGGCGGTGAAGGCGGCGGGCCGGGGGGGAAGATGCCGCTGGCGCAGCTGGCGGACCCGTGGCAGAAGATGGCTGTGGAGAGCCCGTCCGACAGCGCTGAGGTGAGTCCCGGGGTGGCGAGGACCGGCGCACCCCTCCCCTGAGCCGCCCGCTCGGTCCCTTCTGCTCTTGTCGCGTCTCCCCTGGGTGCGGGAGTCAGGATCGGAGTGCTGGGGTTGGTGTGTCTGCCCGTCTGTTCCACCCACCCGCACCCTCACCTTCCTCCCTCGCTCGGGGAGGGAGGGCCGCCGGTGTGGTGGCGCGTGGGGTTTGGAGTGGGTGCTGGGGCTTTGCTGGAAGCCGATTTTAATCAACTTTGCGTGGGGGAAGCAGGAGGTGGAGCGGGGGCTGGCGGGGAGTTAGGAAGTTTGGCCCTGCTGGATCGGGGCGTCCCTGGACCTTGGCGACTTTGGGAGATGAGAGAGAGGGGTATGGGCTGGGTTCGTCGAGGGAGGAGGTTGCTGCAGGGAGACGGGCGCACGGGGGCAGGGGTGGCGACCCGTGGGAGTTTCGGGTAAGGGGTACAAGACTGCCAAGGGTTCTGCACCGCCCCCCCCCGTCTGCCACAGCAGTTTCTGCTGCTCCAAAGGAAAAAGTGGAAGCTTGAGGTGCTCCACCCCCTACTCCCTGGTCTCTAAGGTCGCTGAGCTCAAGGACCCCGTCACTACGAGTTTAACTTGAGTTTCCTGTCGGTTGGTGGAAGAGAGGGTGATTTTCAAGGAGATCAGAGACCGCCGTAAAGGGCTTTCAGGTTTTCCTCGCCGGGGAATCTGGTGACTGTCCCTGAGACACCCACCTGAATGACAAAAACCCCAAAGAGTATACCCAAACGAGTCAAAACAGAATTTCCCCGGACACCTCACAGCACCGAGCTTTTCGCAGCAGGCCCCTGTCCCGGAACCAACTCGGGGTCGGCTAAAATAATCCAGACAAGACCCATTCCAGGGTATCAGCGCTCCTGTCCGGAGTGGAAAATCGATTCCTGATGGTGGCGCGTCTGTGATTCTTCTTGACTTTTTGCTGCCTTCTATTCTCGCGGCGGACTTTGGGGGATTACAGAATGATAGGGCTGCGTGTGTGTAATAGTTACTAAGTGAGTGACCCCATTTCTGGAAAGCATGACTGAAACGCGGGGGTGGAATGGGGCAGGCTCTGATGAGTGGTGTACTTGGCGGTCGCGCTGCCCTGCCGGCCTCCGCAGTGTGAGAGGTGGATAGGGTTACTGGTTACGTCAGTAAAACCGAGTCTCAGTTTGATCTGAGATGCGGGACACTTGCATTCCTGGGTATGATTGAGGAGGAGCGGGAAATCAGTTCAAATCGTTTTTTGGCACCCTCCCCCTCCATTGCTGTATTAAAACTGTTTACTTATTCTTCTTAATGCAGGCAGAGTTGTAATAGTGATTATGACGGGTGCTTAATATTTTGCGACTTGGGTCATGCTTTTAAAACCTAAACTAAATGCTGCGGTTCTGTAGAAAGGACACTGATATGTTACGAAAGAAAAGAAAGGAAGTCATGTTATTAAGACAAACAGAGTTTCGAGAATTTCATTTAAAACATTAACCAGTCTAATACTATAAATCTTTGTAAGAAAGTCAAATTTAGTTGTTTTTTTACCGTTTGAATGAACAGTGTGGGAAAAAAAAAGTGTGCCAGGGCCCTCTTCATTGTTTTTCTTTCAGAATATTTTTGCATTAAAAATATAGCTAAAAGGTTAATCCAGTGTTCTCAGAGTGCTGAAAAGAATTGAGTTCGCCTTCAGCCTGGTTTTTACATACAAACATTAACAATTACAACCCTAAAATAGTCCACATTTCTGCTTGATACGTATCAATATGTAGGGGGGAGTCTTTTAAAATACCAGCTTATCCTTTTTCTATATGGCAGGCATTTCTATAAGGAAGGCTCAAAATTAATATTTATTTAGCATCTACTATATGCCAGTATGTTGCTACATATCATTTTTATCCTTCCTGTGACCCAACAGGGAGGATTATGGTCCCCATTGTTACAGCTTAGGAAACTGAATCTCAGACGTTAAGAGCACAAAGATTATAAATAGTAAATGGCAGAGCCATAATTTGAAGCCAGGTGGATGCAATTCTTGTGCTTTGCTTTACGTTGGTGTAGCTGTTTCAAATCCTTTGTGGAAAAATTCAGGTATATGTATGGCTGTAGTTAGAGGTCATGCATTTGTCGGAGGTATTGTAAGAAATTTGGTAGTATTATTTTAAACAGTCTCTCCCTACATATTGATACATTTCGTTTGGTAAAGTGTTATTTCAGGTACTACCATGTTTTCCAGAACCTGGCAGATAGAATTCTACAATTTGCCATTTTCAAGGAATTATTCTTGCTATTCTGGTAAAAGGTGAACAGAGCCGGCATTACCTAGATTTCTTAAAACTAGACTTTCACAAATTGCTTTTAGATATTTTGTTTCCTTTGCTTGTCGAGCTGTTTTGACTAAACTACTTCAGAAACAATTTGGAAATACAGAAGTCGGTGAGAGAAAGGTTGAGAGTTTTCATTCAGAGGTCTAATATAGTATTGGTACCCACTATTATGCTGTCTCCTCCCCAGTAAATTCACATCAGAAAACAACTGTATTTTACCAGACTAACATCAAGGTTTTTTCATTTTTAAGTAGTCATTCACTTGGGGAAATACATCAGAATTTTTCTTTACAAGCCAAAAGATTTCAGGGTGGATCCGTATAGGAATTTACATTTATAATCTCACCCAGGGTAGACTATGAACTCTTGAAAGCAGAGACTTTGTTTTCCTCTCTAAATCCTCAGCATTTAACACAATGCCTGGCACATACATATTATGGACTCAATAAATGTCTGCTGAATGAAGCACGAAGGTCAAGAATAGGGTGATTATAAATCTTATCTCTGTTTTTATCATTTTAGTCTTACATTGAAATATGAAGAATTTTAAAAGACTGAGTGCCTCACTAAAATCAAGTCATGTAGTAGCCTTCCTGCTTTAAGATTTCACACAAGTCTCAAGGTGTTCAAAACAAAACGAAACAAAATCCTTGTGGTTGAACTCAAACATGGGTCAGAACATGATAGGCTAGAACTAAACCAAATGTTTAAAGAAGCAAATTTAGGATAATAAAGGAAGTACCATGTAAGCAAAGCAAGAGTTGATCCGAGATAAAAAACAAAATCACTTCCTAAATGGTCTAGGTAAATCCAGAACTCTTTAAAGATATTTTTAGCTATTTGGTGGATATCAAAGAATCATAGCTCTTCTTTTCTACAAATTCCTTGCCACTACATTCAGGGATAACACTTCCTAGATCATAAACCACACTTAGAGTGATACTTTTTTCTCAATTGCAGTAGAATAGGTTTAAATGATAGTAAATCTAAATATAAGCAGTTTTCACAATAACAATTAAGGATGTTATTTTTGCTCTATAGAAATGTGTTGCATAAAAGTCACAATACAATGTGTTGTATACAGTGTGTTTTATAGGATGTTTTGCACAAAATAGCCTCCTTGATTTCCTAAATAAGTACCTAAAAGGCTTTAAAAATATTAACTATATAAATATTTGATCATTAAAAAATGAAACCCTTATATTGGAAATCACCTTTAGTGAATATGCAGCCATTTTTAACCACTGAAGACTGTAGTATAGTATAAATAGCATAGTACAGAGATTCTGTAGTATTTCTACTACATCAGTATTACATAGGTTTCTATAGATAAGATGTTCTCTTAAATAATGATTGTTGGTTTTGAAAAGAATGTTTTATTAAGTTTTTTTTCCTTTTCTTGTTTTATTTTTGCCACCTTTTAGGTTTTTTTCTTTCCCCCAAGTTAAGATCTGAGGAAAGGACAGGTATTGTTACATGTCTACTGTCAAATAACTGTGACACACTTCATCATTTTCAGTGATTTTTGGATAGGATGCCAGTTTTTTTTTTTAATTTTAGGAAAGTTTGCTTTATTTTGGCAGCTTGATCTTCAACCAATGGGGTAGATCCAAAATGTGAAACTTCCTGGGTGCGTTTAAATTTTAAGAGACAAAAAATTTTAGCCAATTAGAGGAACAAGCATATAAGAAGACTTTGCCTTTTCTTCAGTACATTTCTGAAAGTCACAATAAGTATATCCTAATTTTGTATAACAGAAGTGGCATAATTGAGATGTACATTGCTGAGTAAGGGTTTGACATTTGATAAATTATAAGATGATCAAAAACATAGCAGATCATTTATCCAGAAGTCTGAATTGCAGAATTATTCTGAAATTTTTTATTTTTTATTTTATTTTATTTATTTATTTTTTTGAGCTGGGGATCGAACTTGGGGCCTTATGCTTGCAGGGCAAGCACTCTAACCATTGAGCTAAATCCCTAGCCCTGAAGTTTTTTAAAAAAAGTTTATCATCCACTAAAAAACTCATGAATTATGAAGATTGCTCTACACTTCCATGTGTTCTGCCAGGGTGTAAATGATGGAAGTCAGAGGGACCAATTCACCCAGTACAGATTGGATGCTTTAGACCCAGTGGTTCAGATTGTAAGGAACAGTGGCATTTGGGTGGTGGTCTTGGTAATACATAAGTCTGATAGTCCTCAATTGTGTATGTGTTTCGGTGGGTAACATCTTTTAAAATGTTGAAATGCAGTTGTGAGATAGATAGATAGATAGGTAGATATCTCACATTTCCCCCAATTCACATAATAGAAAAAACAAATAACTGCATTTTAATACCTAGCATTAGATGTCCTTCCCTCACCACCTACTAATCGGCATGTTGTTTTAGAGTTAATACACTGACCTGTGTCATTAATCCCGAACAAATACCAGATCTCGGGTGTTCTGATTTATCAATTTAATACAAAAAAGCATAAAAGCAAAGAAAAAACAATCTTATTAAGTAAAATGTATCAAGATTTTAACAAACATACATGCACACTTACAGTTCAGGAGAAAATGTATCCGTATAGCACCTATCAATCATTTAGTACATTTGGCCTGTTGTAAGCAACCACATTAGTTACTTGTAATTAAGTATTTCAATTTTGCTTATCTCCTTAAAATTTAGAAGGAATTTTGTAGGGTAATTTGGACTAATGTCAGAGTGTTAAAGAACATAAGCCTTGGAGCCATAAAGACCTGGGGTATTTTTTGTTTGTTTGTTTGGTTTTTGGTTTTTGGTTTTTGGGGGTTTTTTTGGTGCTGAGGATCAAACTCGGTCTTGTGCTTATTAGAAAAGCACTCTAACCACTGAGCTAAATCCCCAGCCCAAGACCTGTGTTTGATAACCTTATGTATGTTAATGTTTCTGTGCATCTGACAAATAAGGATGAAAATAATATCTACCTCTTAGAGTTGTGACAAATGAAAAGATAATGTATGTAAGACACTTGTTCAATACATGATACGTGGTTTAAGTGTTTAATAGGTAATACTTAGAATGAATCATCTTTCTTAAAGAACCAAAAGCCAGATGTGGTGGCGCACGCCTGTAATCCTAGCACTTGAGAGGCTGAGGCAGGAGAATTGCCATGAGTTCCAGGCCAGCCTGGGCTACATAGTGATTTCAAGGCCTGTCAGAACTACAGACTGAGACCCTGTCTCCAAAAAAAAAAAAAACACCAAGAAAGTTCTTTGTTCTTCCTCTGAGATAGTTTTTTCAGATTTTCAGAATCAAGGAGAACAATTAAAATTATTCATTTGATTGATCTATTTAAACAGAATCATTGTAATATCTGAATATAATTGTAAGGGTAGGGTGAACAGAAATCTCTGGAGTTTTGTCTTTTCTGTATTGTTCCTTTCCCCAGTACTGTTGTTAAAGGTAAAAAACAGATAAAGAACATTGTGAAGAATAAGAAAGAAGGAAAAAGTATGGTCACATTTTAACTTTGCTCAGATTGGAAGGTGTCTCATAGTTTATTTAGTAGATTTTTTCCATAGTTTAATTATATTTACTAGGTTTTTTCCATAGTGTAGTGGGGGTTTTTTCCTTAGCAATATGTAAAATAGTATTACACATGATGGTGTCTGCTGAGTGATGAAATATATCCTGTATGTGAATCTCTTGAAGATAATGTGTCCTTGTATAAATGGTTAAAGTCATATATAGCTGGATTTTCCTGTCTAGAAATGTAATCCTTTGGATTTTGTCTGTTATGTAGTATTGGTATTTAAGAAACTTTAAATACTACACAGTATTTTTCCTTTTTTTTTATACAGTATTTTTCAAACAGAGAAATCTTTCGAGATGTGATGGTAAAAGGTATATCATGTCCCCTCCAAAAAACTAGGGAGCATGATGTAATCAAGTAAGTTTGGGAAATGTGAAGTTAAAAACAATATTTAACCAGTATCTTTACTGAATAACTTCTTAGAACTTTTATGATGGTACTGTACACAGTGAATCTGCAAAACAGATACAACCCATGGCACTTGAGAATTGATGTCAGAACTCCTTTCTCATGAACCACCTATTAAGGTCTCAAAGGACACAGTGCTTTGCAAAACACGATTTTGAAAAGTTCAGTAACTATAGTCACCTGATACATTGCCTGGACATGGGCTGTTGTGTTTAATTGACTGTATCAAAGCTTTTTCTTTAACTGTCAAGAATTTTCATTTCATTTTGAATTGAAATCTTTCTAAATTAAATTGCACAATAATTTTCCAAGTTAATAGTGAACTAAAACTTAAATATACTTGAAATGAAAGTTTAAAACACTTTAAATTTTTTGATTGAATTTTCTGATAATTATTAATCATAATCTACTTTAATACCAAGCTAATTGCCTGTACTACATGGCTCCTACATTGACTTGATCTGTAACTCATGTCTAATATTCATAGTTTTGTTTTTTATTACATGCCACTTTATGCAGTTACTAGAGAATAGTGAAACAATTTATTCTAACTTTATCTTTTAAGCAAAAGTTACAGCTTACCAAAAAATGTAAAATAGTATTCTCTTCCAATCTCTGCCCATCATGTACACACATCTCTGGGGTCAGGGGTATTTGCCAGGCCTATTATCTAATAATAAATGATGACTTATGTTTTGATACACTATAACCGAGTGGCTCAGTTACTGGCATTACCGGCTCTGCATATTTACCGTCCTGACTTGAAAATGTCACCTAGAAAGTAAAATGAGTGAATTAAAAAGACAGCTATAAGATGGAAAGCTAGCCTACTGCCCCACTTGTACTCAGGTCTACATTGTGAATCCATTTTTCTTCTCATAAAGTAATGCTGGTTTTCTAAATATGAGGTATCCTACACTTAGGTGCAAATTCCAAAGCACTTTTAGATTTGTCATTCTTCTGCAGTATAAATAGAATTACGGTCATGGTAAATTAAATGGAATTTTTCCATCTTAACATAACCAGTCTCTTACATACTTTAAAAACTAGTTATGTTTTGTCTTTCATATAAATTAATGTTTATAATCTTATATATGATGTTGATCTTAACTTCAAATCTGACCTGATCGTCTACTGTGAAATCCTTTGGTCCACAAAACTTGCTGTGGGAAACTTGGTTTAGTACATGTATTAGAAGCAAATGTCAAATGATAGAATGAGGCAGACCATTTTGACATTACTAGATTGAATAGCATTTTGAGTGCAGGTGGTTTGGGAGAAATCTTTTTTTTAGAAATCTTGTAAAGCCTGTGGTAAAATCCTCAGCTACCTAGAATGTTATTTCAGTTCTTCACATTTAAGAGCAGAGATATCTACCTGAAAACCATTTAAAGTAATAAAGATTTACTTTTTACAAATCTAGATTGGCATTATTCAGTGTGGTAGGCACTAGCCATCTATGTCTATCCAGCACTTGAAATGTTTGACTGATTAACTGATTTTTTTGTTGTTGTTATTTTGCAGTGCTAGGAATCAACCAAGAGCCTCATGCATGCTAGGCAAGTGCTCTACCACTGAACTACATCCCAAGCCCTGAATTTTTTAGTTTAGTTTTGTAATTTAAATTTAATAGTCACAAGTGGCAATTGGCTACTGTATTGAACATTATAGTGTGCTAGATTATAGAATTTGTACAAATCAAACTTTTTTCCTATCTAGTGTTTTTTTCCAAAAGCTTTGTTATTTGTATTTTGAAATTGATAGGTTAAATAAAAATGTGTTTTATATGCTTCTTCAAGTTGTGTTTAATCAGGTTTGCTTTATCCCTTTTTTATCCTGAAGATTTTGATAAACCCTGTGAGGTAGTACATACCCCACAAATCACCATTCTGCTTTTTCTACAACTTTATTAGTTTTACAGTGACACTCCTCGAAGTTATGATACCAAAGCATTGGGGAAATATAGCTATCAAAAATGTCGCAATTTTAGGTTTCCTTTTGTGAACTGAGTTTATTGAATAATGTCTCTACAGAAAAATATGTATCTTCTGTGATATTGGTTGAAAAAATACTGCAAAGTAGATTTTTTTTGTATGCTACATTCCATTCAGTCTGCTTGATTAAAACTAGGAAATTGAGCTTTTGCATCTTGGAACATAAAAGTGTTTTCAAAAATTTTTATCATAGAATTTTAGAGCTGAGAACAATTTAGCCCTACCCCATTTATATATTAAAAAATTTGAGACCTGGTCAGGAAAGCCTGCCCCCAGCCATATGTTGACAAAGCCAAAGCTAGAGTATGCAATACATTTCATTTTACTAACATTTATTTTTCTACCACATACATACCTATATAATGTTATATAACATTTATAATTTTACCAAAGCTATCTTAAATACCAATTCTGAAAGAGTCAGAATTTGTAAAAGTTTAAATACTATTTTTCCTACTGTAGGCTAATTTTAACTCCTTATTTGCTGTATCAGAGTACTCAGGTCTAAAACTAGTAGCCTCATCTTTTAGAAATCCATTAGTCTATTAATGTCAAAATGATCTGCCTCACTCTATCATTTGACATTTGCTTCTAATACTTGTACAAACTAGCAGCCTTGCCTCAGCTTTATGTAGTTTGTAAGTCTGAAAAATACAGTCAATCTTTAGTTTACAAAGACAATTTCACAGTAGTCCTTCTTACAAACAAACAGTGGGGGAGTATGTCTAGATCACTTCTCTTTCCCAAGTAAGGATGGAAGGAAACTCAGGTTTACTGAATTCCTCTTTTGATTAGACAGAGTATCGACTTGAATAAGGTAAGCATAATTATCCTCTTTTTTTTTTTTTTTTTCGTTTTTGGTGGGGATGCTGGGGATTGAACTCAGTGCCTTAGGCTTGGCTAGGCAAGCGCTGTACCACTTGAGCTAAATCCCCAACCCCAATTATCCTCAATTTAAAGGTGAGGAAACTGAAGAAGTTAAGAGGTTAAGGCTCTTGGTTTCTCAGCTAGCAAATGAAGGAGCAAAGATTCAAACTCAAGCTTCCCAAATTGCAACTTCCATTGATTTACCACCAGACTGCCCTGCTGGAGTTGAAAACAACATTTTGATGAGTGACTCAGTCTAGATGAAATCTGCTACAGGGGAGAAAGGATTCAGGTGGTTTGCATGAGTAGCTATTTTTGTGAGAATTTAGAGGATAATGACCTAAAAAGATAAGTGGCATTTTATACATGTGTAGCACGAAGCTGTCCTCTCACCCAGGGGGCCTACAGAGAAAATGTGATCCTGGCATGAAATAGGAATGCTGTTGATAATAGAGACAATGCTTAAGTAGTTAATAGGTCACAGAGTTAGTAAAATTGATGTTACTCTCCAAATACAGTGTGGGTTAAATAAGCTTTTGTAAGCTGGTCTGAAGAAAAGCATTTGGCATATGGGAAAATGCTTTGGAATTTCTAAACACCTATCTTACAAATGAAACAAAATGTCGTATATTTGAAACAAAAACACAGTATTTGGGAAAGAGGAACTGCCTGGACATTATTTAACAGCTCTCTTTGCAGAGGCCCCAGGTATATGCTTGAGTAAATGTGACCTGTTCTTTGCTGTATTAAATCATTACCTATTTATATTTGCATCCTCTTTTCAGAAAAATCTATTTGGACATTCCCTCAGAGTACCAGAAAACAGGACCTGGCTCAACTCAAAAAAGTTAACAGTTAGTTTGCTGTAGTATAAGAAAAGGAAATTTAAAAATTATACAGTCTTTAGTCTTTTTCCTTTAAACTTTTAAATTGTTAGATCAAATATCCTAATTTAGTTATAATTTATATACCATATTTGCCCTTGTAAAAGTATGCAGTTCGTTGGTTTTTCATATAGTCAAAGAATTGTGAAGCAATTTTAGAACATTTTCATTATCCCAAGAAGAAATTCCATACTCATTAGCAGTTATTCCACATTTCTCCAGCCCCTGGCAACCACTAATCTTTGTGTTTCTATAGGTTTGCTATTCTGGACATTTCATATTAATGGAATCCTATAATATGTGGCCTTTGTGTCTGGTGTCTTTTACTTACCATGTTTTCCAGGTTCATCCATGTTATAGCATATTATCAATGCTTTGTTCTTTTATGGCTAATAATGTTCCATTGTATAGCTGTACTACATTTTGTTTATCTATTCATCAGTTGATAGAATTTTAGTAGCTTCTACCTTTTGGCTATTATGAATAATGCTGGTATGAACAGTTGAGTACAAGTTTATGTGTGGATTTGTTTTCAATTCTCTCGTTATGTACTAGGAATGAATATGCTGAGTTATATGGTCAGTCTGTATTTAACATTTCAAAGAACTGCTAAACTATTTCCCAATTCACCTGCACCATTTTACATTCCCACTACCAGTGTATGAGAGTTCCAGTTTCTCCACATCCTTTCCAACATTTGCTGTTGTCTTTTTCTATTATAGCCACCTTAATGGGTATTAAATGTTATCTGTTTGTTTTGATGTGCATTTCCCTAATGACTAATAATGTTAAGGATCTTTTTGTGTGCCTGTTGTCTACCTCGCTACATAACTTTGTGCTTATTTTGTTATGATTTGGGGACTTAAACAGAGTTGTACTTTAATGGTGCTATAGATGTTTCTTATTTGTCTTATACATGTATTCTCAGAAAACTTAGTTTCAATGTGTGCTTTTAATAGATTTTCTTTATTTTTAGGTGTGATAAATATAAAGCTTTTTCTGGAACAATAGTTTTCCGACTGAATTAAATAAGCCTTAGGTCTATGAAAGTGACTTGAGATACCTTATTACCTGGGGTAACCCTTATCTCAGTCAGAACACAGTTCCTGGAGAAACAGAACCTGAATTTAAAGGTTAGTTATAGAAAGTTAGAGAAACCTAGATTAAAGCAATAATAGAATCTTCTCAGTCTTTTTTCGCCACATTTAATTTTGTTTAATAATTCACAGTAATAAAATGTTAATATAACATGTGTTTATAAAGCATCCTCAGTCTTGTTATACCTTTCCATGTATGATTTCTTATGTAAAGCAAAAGTACAGAATTAATTGAAAATCAAAACAAAAGGTTTAAAATGTATAAAATTAAATATGTGAACAGATAAATTCACCTCAAGAATCCACCTCAAATAAAAGTGAGATATATGCTGTTTTACTTGAAGAAGTAAAAACACAGACAAAGCAGAAACCTATTTGCCTCCTTCAAGTTCCCACTGGCTATTGGTATGACTCAGAGGGACAACTTATCACAGTGGATGTTGATATCAGTAGCAAGTATTTAAAAAGAGAAGTGTCATAGACAAGTTAAAAATAAGATTGTCTTGGATTAATAAAAGGAGGAAATCATAAATAGATTTTAAAAATGATTTTTCCCACTGAATCTTCTGAGTATGTATAATATTGTACTAGGAGATAATGAATCAAGTAGAATTCTTTCCTTTGGAATATTACAGTCTAAAATTACTGTAGTAGACAGTGAAATGGCATAAAACAAGCTAGTCAGGAATAATATAAAGAGATGTAATTGGATCTTTAGGGGACATTATAATCCATAATAACAGTTTCCCATATTGAATTTTTAAGTATAATATGGAAAACTAGAAAATAAATGTCATCTTCACTATAAAAATCACTTGAAGGAGACTTCTGGTCCTGCCAAGATGGAGGAACCTTATTCCTTCTAGATTCTCCCTTCCAACTAAAACACTTTAGATATAACACAACACACGAATACAGGAACACTCTAATGATAGAGGGGGGAAAAAAGCAGACTGCCTATGGACCTTAGGACTTAAGAGTTTCCTGGATTTTCTTATTGATTCCCATTATTCCAGGCAGAGTGCTGCAAAAGCACCAACGGACACCCAAAAGAAGAAAAACTCCAAGGAAACCCTATTCTCTTTAGCCATACAGCTGAAAACTCTTTTGGCAGAACCTACCCTACTCTAGCCAAACACCAACAGAAAAACTCCACTCTACCCCAAAGAAAGTAGCAGTGCTCTGATGTCCCAAACCAGTGGTGCTGGCTAGGAAGAACAAGAACCTAATCACCTGTTGCTGGCCTAGCAAAAGCAGGCAGCACTTTAGTTCCCCCTGCTGGGTGGTTTAGGCAGACTGGGCAGGAAGCTGACCTCTCACTGCCCAGCCTTGTACAAAAGAAGGTTGTGCTCTCCCCAGGTTACTGTCAACAAGGTACAACAGCAAATTGAGCCCCCACCCCAGCTCAGAAGTATTGAGACTTAACAAGGTGGTGTGAGACAGGCTAGTACACACTAATCCTCTACCCTGACCCAGTATCGGTAAGGCAGAGCAAGGTGGTTGGAGGTGGGTTGCTCAACATTGCTTCCTACCCCTACTAATGTCAGTGGGTCCCAGTGGTGAGCTGAGCCTCTACTCCCATCTGTCAGCTGGTAAATGGCAAGACTGTTTGGCACTCCACTTCCCCCTCTCTCCTCCCCTGTTGTTAGCTAGGCTCTTTGGGGAGCTGAGCTTTCGATTCTGTACTGCAGCAACAGGGAAGTATGAGTCAGCCCCCTTCATTCCCCTTCTCTGTCATCAGTGGGGCCTAGCAGGAACTGAACTTGCACCACCGCTAAGAAGCAACAAAGTGATACAGGTTGGTGCTCCACTTTCACTGGGACTGAAACTTCCAGAGTGGAGCTGAACTTCCATTTTACCTATTCCAACACAAAACATAATGAGTCAGTGCTCCACTTTTGCCTGGTTGATATTGGTGGAGCCCAGAAGGAAGCTGAACATACACACTCACCCTGCCCTCACACTACACCTCAACAGGAGGACTGCCTGCCAAAAAAAAAAAGATGAAATAAGATCCAGCCAAATGCCCATTAGACAGTCAAAATCACTTATACCAAGAACCAGGAATATAACCAGGATTTTAAAGCAGCTTATGTAAAACAAAAAACAAAGATTCAGTGAGCAATCAAAAATACACTTTGTGTCAGAAAGGAAATAGAAGCTATAAAGAACAACCAAATGGAAATTTTAGAACTGAAAACTACAGTAACTGAAATAAGCTGACTATATGGGCTCAGTAGAATATAGATGTCTGGGAAGAAACTTTAATATTAAAAATACAGCAGTAGAAATTACCCAATCTGAACAGCAGAGAAAAACAGACTAAAAAAATGAACGAGCTTCAAGGGCTGGGGGAACATTGACAAAAGACTTAACACATGTCATCAAAGTTCCAGAAAGAGAAGAAATTTAATGGCTGAAATATCTCCAAATCTTGCAAAAACATAATCTACAGAGTCCAGAGGCTGAGTGAACCCCATACAAGATAAACCCAAAGTAATCCACTTCCAGACATATTAAAATCAAACTTCTGGAAGTAAGGAGTTACTGTTTAGTGGGCATTGAGTTTGAGTTTTGCAAGATAAGAGTCCTGAAGATTGGTCATACAATAGTGAGTATACTTAACATGACTGAACTGCATACTTAAATGGTTAAGACAGTGAAACTTACATATATTTTACAACAATTAAATTTTTGAATCAAATTTTCAAAGTTAAAGACAATTTTTAAAATAGGTAGTGAAAAATGAGCTATTCCCTATAGAGAATGATTCACATGACAGCAAATTTCTCATCAGAATCTATGGAAGCACATCATTTTTCAAGCTCTGAAAGAAAAGAACTGTTAACTCAGAATTCCTTACCCACTGAAAATAACTTTCAAGAATCCTGATGAAATCAAAGCAGTCTCAGGTAGCGGAAAACTAAGAATTTGTCAGTAGCAGACCCTTTAGTTTTTCAAGCAGAAAGGAAATGATAAAAGACAAACTTGGAACATCAGAAATAAAGATATTCTTTGAATTCTATGTTCTCTTCCAGAAAATAGGAGAGGGAACATATCAAAACTCATTTTGTGAAGCCAATATGAACTTGATACCAAACCTCAAAGACAGTATAGAAACTACAGACCAGTAGCCCTCAAAAACATGAGTCCCCACCAGAATATTAGCAGAACAAATCCAGCAACATATAAGAATAATTATGTGTATACCATAGACAAGTTTTATCCCAAGAATGTAAGACTGTTAACAGTATTCAAGGACCATTCAAGGTAATCTAGCATATTAAAAAGCTAAAGAAGAAAAACCACATTATATTAATGTAGAAAAGAATAACAAAAACCCCACGGCTAACATCATAATGGTGAAAAACAATGCTTTCCTCTTAAGATCAGGAATAAGGCAAAAGTATTCACTCTTACAACTAATATTCAGCATAGTCCTGTAAGTTCTTACCAGCATAATATGCAAGAAGAGGAAATAAAAGGGCATACAGATTTAAAAGGAAGAAATAAAACTTCCCCTATTTGCAGATACTTGATAGTTTCCAATGAGAATCCCAGGGAATCTACAAAAAACTACAGCTAATAAATGAGTTCAACAAGATTGAGATACAAGATCAGCGTGTAAGAGTAAATTGTGTATGTACTAGAAACAAATGTGTAGAAACTGAAAACATCATTTATACTTGGTAAAAATACTTAGGTATTATCTAACAAGACATGTATTGGACTTGTGTGCTGAAAACTAAAAAATAATGATTAAAGAAAGGTCTAATTAAATGGAGATATGTATCATGTTTATAGATTGGAAGACTCAACATAGTAAAGATGTCAGTTCTCCCCAGATTCATCTATTGGTTTAACACAAACTTATTCTAAAAGAACCCAGAGATAGATCACACATGTATGGCCAACTGATTGTTGTCAAGGTTGTGGAAACATTTTGATAGAAGGATAGAAAGCCTTTTCAACATGTGAATGGAACAACTGCACATTCATAAGTAAAGCAATGAAACTCAACCCAAACCTCACACCTTATATAAAAATTCAAAAATCATGGATTTAATGTAAAACTAGAACTCTTTTTTGGAATTTAGACATAGAAGGAAAATATTTGGGACCATGGGCTAAGCAAAGAGTTCTTAGACCTGGCACCAAAAGCATAGTGTATGAGAGAAAAAATTGAACTTTGTCAAAAATCCACAACTTTTTTCTGTGAAAAAGACCCTGTGAAGAAAATGAAAAGAAAAGCTACAGATTATTTTTGCAAACTTATATCTGCTGCAATATATAAAGAACTCTCAAAATTCCATAGGAACAAAGATAAGTAATCCAGTTAGGAAATGGACAAGAGAGATACACACTTTGCCAAAAAGAATGTACAGATAGCAAATAAGCCTATGAAAAGATAGTCAAAATGGTGATAAACTAAACACATACTTACTGTGTGATCTGTTGGTTGCATTCCTGGTAATTTACCTGAGAAATGAAAACTAATATTCACATAGTTCGTACACAAATATTCATAGCAGCATTATAATATCTAAAAATTAGAAACCAAAAGTCCTTTATTGAGTAAATGATTAAACCATCTGTGGCTTGTCCACACCATGGACTACTACTCAGGAACAAGAAAGGAATGAATTATCAATACACAAAACAGCTTAGATGAATCTCAAGGAAATAATGCTGAGTGGGAAGAAAAGGTTGCATACTATATGATTTAATTTATGTAACATGACCAGATTACAGAAGTGAAGAACAGATTAGTTGTATGCCAGGGATTAGGAGGAGGGGAAAGAGGTGAGGTCAAAGCAGCAACATGCGGGATCCTGGTGGTGGTAAACTGAGCAGTGTTTTTACTGTGGTAGTAGATACAGGGACATAAAGGTGTGATAAAATGCCATAGAACGCACACATGTGCACATGAGTACTTGTAAAACCACTGAAATTCGAATAAGGTCTATGCATTGTACAGTATCAATTTCTTGGTTTTGACAGGAAGTTATGTAAAATGTTACCATAGGGTAAACTGGATTAAGGATATATGGGACCTCTCTCTCATTTTTTGCATCTTTGTGTCACACTGATCATTTGTACATTTCTAAATAGAAGGTAAGAAAAAAGTAAAAAATAGATAAAATTAAATGTCTTTTAAAACTTCTAATAATTGCACTAATAAGAATAAAATGGTGTGTCCTTAATGTTAAAATGTCATCTCAAACTAGTAGCCAGCATCATGCTTGATGAGGACATATTATAGGCAGTCTCATTTAAAACTATGCTATTTTCATCTCTATTTTAAAAGGGAAAAAAACTACATAGATGATACAGTCATCTACTTAAATAAAGGAAATCCACTAAAAAGATGTGTTAAAACTAATGATAGTTTAGTAAAGTGATACTACACAAAATGTACCATATTCAGAAATCAATAAATAGATCTCCCGTTTACCGGCCATAGCCAGTTAGAAATTATAATGGTAAAAAGATCTCATTCAAGATAGTAACAAAAAGATTGAATGTCTGAAAATAAACATAACAAGCAAAGAATATGATCTAAATGAAGAAATTACAGAATTGCATTAAAGAATAATTTGAGAAAAATTGAAAGAGAAGCTGTGGTTCTTTATTGTAATTTAAGTTACTTTCAATACATCTAAGATTTATTTTTTAAGTATTGAGCAAATATTCAATGAATATACTCAGATTTTGGGGTTTTTTAAATTTTTTTTAGGTTTCTAAATTATTTTGTAGTTTATCTGAACAGTTAAAACTAACAATTTTTAGTAAAATGCTCTTAGTGTTTGTGCTTAATATGCAACTAGAATTAATCATGGAACTATAATTAGAAACTATATTTGTAGTTATCTTTTCAGAAATAAGTCTTGGTGGCTTTGGTGACAGATGTTCTTGCCTGGGGTGTTTTTTAGACATATATGTTTATATAGTTTAATTACAGTGAGTGGTTTGGATTGTTTCTTCCTTAGTCAATTCACCTCAAATTTTGTCTAAAAATTTTGTATTGAGATATAATTCATATTATACAAACAAATTCTGTTAAATAGGCACTGGTTTTTTGTGTATTTGAGTAGGTCCCACTGTCTCATTTCACATTCATATAAGCTATTAATACTGTCTTCTTTTTGTACAAAAGAATGTAAAACTGTGTAAGTTTAAGTGATTGTTAGCAGTTAGGTTCAGTTCAGTAGACATTTAAGCATCACTTGTATGACAGATGAAAAAACAGGTCCAGATGATTTTGCAACAGTCTTAGCAAAATAAAAGCCTGGACATTTTTATTGTTGGCATAGATAGGCAATGCATGATGATTACATTCATGTTAGGGAATTGATACCTGTTCATATAGCATCACGATCATTTTCACTTCCCCTTCCTCAGATCGCCTTCCCATCTCCACAAAGTCTACCTCCCTATTTCCTGCCATCTCTCTTTTACTCTTTAAATTATTCATATTTTGGGTTTCTCATATAAGAGAAATCATGTGCTATTTATCCTTATGTGTCTGATTTATTTCACTTAGCATCAAGATCCATACATTTGGGGCTGGGGATTTAGCTCAGTGATTAGAGTGCTTGCCTTGCAAGCACAAGGGCCTGAGTTCGATCCCCGGCACCACAAAAAAAAAAAAAAAAAAAAAAAAAAAAGATCCATACATTTTCCTGCAATGACTCAAATTTATTCCCCTTAATACTGACTAGTACCCCAGTATATATTTACATATGCTGCATTTTCTTTATGCATTCATCTGTTAATGGGCATAAGGCCACTTCCATAATTTAGCTATTGTGAGTTGTACAAGAGCTTGGACTTTGAAGCTAGCATGATGGTATATCTGTTTTGGATAGGAGGGCTTCATTTAAGCCTCTGGAAACCAGCCAGAATAAATCATTAGGTTTGTTCATGAGACTCCTGAATTAACCAACCCAAGTAATGCATAGGTTATCTAGTACTCAGATTATTTGCCCTAGAAATAAAAGTGGACCCTTTCAGGCAAAGTGACTCCTCGAAAATACCCTCAGAAGGAAAGAGAAGCTGACACTGAACACCCAGCATGGCTAGGGATACTGAATTTAGCAGTCTTTGGCATAACTAGTATCCAAATTTTATGGACTAGAAAACTGAGATTCATGTTAAATCACTTGCCCAAAGTCATACCTGTAATAAAAGGCAAAGCCAGATTTGAAAACTTGGTGTGTCAGGTTCCAAAGCCCATGATCTTTTTACTACACTATGACTTCCCAGACTTATCCAATCACAAGAGTCATCTAAGGTGTCTCTTTAAAAAATAAGATACTAAGCCCTGGGGCTTTGAAAGAAAATTCCGATTCAACTTATCACAGGGGAAAGCCAGGTAATGTACTTTTTTCTTTTTTTTTTCTTTTTTTGTGGGGGAGGCAGTGCTGGGGCTTGAACCCACAATTTCACAAATACTAAGCAAGTACACTTCTACTGAGCTTTATTCCCACCCCTGAGTATGTATCTTTAACAGGAATTTTAAGTAATTCTAATCATCAGGGAGGCTTGGGAAGTACTACCATTCTGTACTAAGAAGTAGAGTTTGAAGGTTTGGGGGAGACAGGAATAGGATTTTGAATGGATACAGGAGTTTTTAAAAAGTTGAAACTTTATCAGTTCACTAGTAAATAAGAATACTGTAAGATTACATTGTGGAAATTGCAAAATTGAGTCAGATTGCTTAATCTGTACAGACAAACAGTATTTTCATTATTTTTTTAGATGACAGCATTTGTATAATCAGTTCCTGGCGTTACCTTTTTTTACACTGGGGAACACATGTACTACTAATGGATATAGGTAAAACTACTTTGAATGCAAACAAAGAAGAAGGAATTAGAAATATAGAAATCGCCTGCATATAGAACCAGTAATTTCCTCAGTTGTAAAAAACCCACAAAATCTTAAATAATCTTAGTATAAAATTTTAATTCTTGAAATCAAAGGTTTATAAAATTTTCAAGCTGGGAGAGCTCTCCAGTAGCCACATATTTTATAGATGAAGGAACCACAACTCAGAGAGGCTTAAGGGCTTGCTCACAGTGGCAGACTTTCAAATCCATGCTGGGTAAGTTTCCGTAGAACTCTAATGGATTATAGATAAGTATCAGGAAAAAAGTGACTTTTCCAAGGTCGCACTGGTTTTTAGAAATAAATTCAATGGTAAATCATGTTCACCTTATATGTCCTACTTTTTAAATCTACTTTTATGTTTTCTTCTTTTTTCATTACCTTGTTGAGAATATATATTAAAAGGAATCCTTTTTAGAAGATTGTATGATTTGAAATATTATGTGTGATCAATGATATGTTAGAAAAATGAGCCATAAACTTCTTCTTAAAATGTATTTAACATGAGGTTGGGAGTTTAGCTCAGTGGTAGGCAAGCACAACACTCTGAGTTCGATCCCTAGGACACACCCCCCCCGCAAGTATTTAACAAATAGACACTATCAGAACATTTTGTGTTAAAGAACTCTAATTTTCCCCACTTCTGTCACAAAATTTTATTTTATGAAGAGAAAATTAGCATATCTAGATGCCTATGTGTAAATTCTAATAGTAATATTGAACAGCATTTCTGTCTAAGTAGAGATAGTAAGAGCTTTGGATTTGGACTTGAGTTCAGTTATTTTATCTGCAATCTTAATAGCTCTATGATCTTGGACAAATTATTAACTCTCAACCTTTTTTTCTTCTCTGCTATACATAACAACATACTTCATGGTTTGTTAATGATTAATTGGGTTAAATGAGAGACTGTGTGTAACGGCTGGCTAGCACTGTTACTGGAACAAAATAGGTAGTGAATAAATGATAGTGTTGTTATTATTTATTTCCTTTACATAGTAGTTATTTAAAAGAATATTAATTTCTGAGTGAGTGCTTAAGTTTATTTCCTTTTATCAATTTTTTAGCATGATCATAAAATATGATCTGTATGATTCCTGCTTTTAAGAATTGTAGATTTACTTTATGGTCTTTAGAGCACGGTAAGTTTTTATAACTTCATAAATACTTGAACAGAGCCCATAGAATTTTTACATTATAAAATTCAATATCTGCCTATCCTAATGTATTTCAAATGCTTTGCCTTTATTTTGTTCATTATACTAATTGATATTAGTTACTAAAATTTTCTCATCCACATTATTTCCATTTATTTCATGTTATGGTCCCAAACCATCTGCTTTTGTGTTTTGTGGTTTTTTTAGTCTGTGGTTAAATGTTCAGTACTATTATGCATTTACTATTTTTAATGACTTTGTTTTTAAAAAATAGTACACGCTAATTGTACAAAGTCTTACAAAAACATACATAGAAACATCTGGATTCTTACTATGAAATATCACTATTAAAAGATTTTTATACAACTAAAAATAAAAGTTTTACATTCAGATTTCGGGTTGTATGTAGGCTCTGCTTGTTAGCCTTGGGTAGAATATCAGACTTTTTCAGGTATTCAGCAAATATTTATTGAACTTCTACTGTGTGCCAGGCATTTTGATAGGGGCTGGGAATATAGTACTTTAAAATATTGGCATACCAATCTTGACTTAATTTCTTCATTTGTAAATTGATGATAATACCTCACAGAGTTATTAGAAGCATCAAAGATAATTAATTGTGCTTATCATTTGCTTGGTAGATAAGAGCTCAGTAAATGATAGCAATCACTATTAGTATGTATATCCAATACTAATTATATCTTTAGTCCAAATAAAATGGCCTTTTAAGTCAGTTTAAGGTTTTCGCTTTACATTTTATTTTTGGCATAAATGTTACAATACTTGCTTTCTTTTTCTTTATACTTTTCTATACTTAAATGTTGTGTTTGAGTTTCTTTATCAAGCAGTAAATAATTGTTTTTATTGTGTAAGTTTTTAATTGTGAAACATTTCACATACTAGAGTAGTAAAAGTAGTGTTAATAAACTGCCACATTGCCCGGTGTGTCACAAGCCTGTAATCCCACCCCTCAGAAGGCTGAGGCAGGAGGATCCCATGAGTTCGAAGCCAGCCTGGGCTACATAGTGAGTTTAAGGCTAGCCTGAACTACTTAGCGAGACCCTGTATCAAAAAAAAAAAAAAAAAGGAAAAGAATAAGCTACCATGTTCCCATAACCCACCCTCGAGGATTATCAATTCATCATTTCATTACTACTTCCCCTGTCCATTCCACCCATTTCTCCTATGCACATACCCTTCCCTTCCCCAGCTCTAGTGGATTATTTTGAAATTAAACCTAGGTATGTTGATTTGGCCATAAAAATTTGTGTTTATATTTCTCAAAAGACAGATTTTTTTAAAAACATATGACTCCCTTACCATTATCACTCATAAAAATATTAATAATTCTGTAATAGTATCAAATACCTAGTAAGTCACTTTAGAAACTCTAGTTTTTACATTTCTCGTTACTTTTGGAATGGTTTTTGCCATTTTGTATTTTATATTATTTTCCTTGGGGTTTTTTTCCTTCTGCTATATGGATTGTTTTATTTGAAGAGGTTGTAAAATATAGAAGAAAGAATTATGGAGCTGGATAAACCTGAGTTTGAATCCTGCCCTCTGCCATTCACTAACTTTGCTGAGCACTGGTTTCCTCAACTATAAAGCAGGGGTTATTATACTTAACCTCATCTTAGAGTTGAACATGATACCTGTATAAGTACTATTGCTAGTATCTACTGCGTACTGTCTTTTTAGCAATATAGACTGTAATAAACATCTATTCTTGATTATTATGTGACTTTTAAAATATTTCACAATTTATTAGGTAATTACTAAAAATAGTGGTTGTCAAATATCCTTTTTAGTAAAGATAGAGAACAAAGACTCTTTGCTTCTCCCACTACCTCTTTGAGTCCACATTAATTTAGCCCAAGGTTACATGTCTTGTGTTTTAACTTTCTAAGGTGCTTTTTCTTTTACATTGTGTATATACTTATGTCAGTTAATTATTCTTCATCATTGACCCTTTTTATTTTAGTGGGATTAATTATTTTCAGTTATTTCTAGATATTAACTTGGTGTCAGTATACTTCAGTAGTTCTCTATGTCAATATTCTTGAGCGCTTTATAAAATTCTCTTTAATGTACCTTTGAACAATTTATTTTAAAAAGATAATACCTGGATGGTGAGATTTCGTAAGATTTTGAAGATCTAAGAATAATCTCCTGTGACCTTTATACATGAAAAACTAGGGTGAGGTGTAAAATTCCCAGATCTTAACTTTTCTCTTTCAATTCTCTGTAGGTCATTACTTCATTATCTTCTGGCATTTTATTGTTGCAGAGGAGAAATCTGAGGTCAATCTGATTTTAGTTCCTTTGAAATAACCTATTTTTTTCTGCTTGTATGCTTGTAGGATTATATCTTTATCCTTGAAATTTAAAAACATTTGCCAGGACATGTCTTGGTGTTGATGATCTCTGTTGAACCTTCTCAGTCTCCAGTCTCAGGTATCTTTTTCAGCACTGGAAAGTTTTCTTATATTTTTGATTGATTAAACTGCTGTGGTTTTTTTTCCCCGTTAGGAACATCTGTTTTTCATAGATTATTTCTATGTCTGTCTTCCATAGTTTTTTATCTTTTCTTTTTTTTTTTCATTTACTCAAGTTTGTCCTCTGTGGCATGGATTCTGTTTTCTGCAGTGTCCGTTCTAATACTTGCTATTCACAATACAGACTTAATTTTGGCTACTGTGTTTTCATTTCCTTATTCTTATCTCAACATGTCTTATTTCATAAGTACAATTCCCTTAGGGGTACACTTCAAGAAACATGAGGTGGATTCAGGCCTAAAACTTACTTTCTGAGGCCACAACCACAGGACCAGAAAAAATAAATAAATAAGTAAATAAATAAATAAAAGCTTCTGAAAGGGTCCTCATAAACTTAAAAATGTAGATATAAACAGAGGTCATTCCTGTCCTAATATAGGAAATAGAACAATCCTGGGTACTAACAGGTCTTTGGTAGTTAGAGGACTAGCAGAATGATTAGTCATGAGGGCACTGTAACTAGAAATAAACTGATTTTTCTAATTACATTTATTGTTTTTCTTTATAAAAATAATACATAATAAATGCATATAATTTTGAAAAGACAATACAAAGAAGAAAATCCTATGGCCCAGGTAACTACTGACAAGATTTTATATGTTTTGCCAGATACATGCACCCATGTTGGGAGGGAGGGTGCAAAATTGGGGTCAT
Organism: Hystrix cristata; assembly: GCA_004026905.1. Lineage (NCBI taxonomy): Eukaryota > Metazoa > Chordata > Mammalia > Rodentia > Hystricidae > Hystrix > Hystrix cristata. The sequence continues at coordinate 71,452 of PVJO010003014.1, forward strand.
ACAGTTTTGTATCCCTTTTAATTTAATCTATTGGAAACATTTTTGCATCATTAATTTTTCTTTGAGGCCCTGATTTAACCATTGCATAGTATTCCTACATATGAATAGATGTATTATGATTTAATTAACCAGTCCCCTGTTGGTCATTTAGATTGTTTTCTATTTTTCAGTATAATGAGTATGATGAATATCACTGTACATAAGTCTTTATGCACATCTCTGATATTTCCTTAGGATAAATGAGGAGCTGATTCTTAATCCTGTCACATTGGTAAGGATTATATACATTCCTTATTAAGAATATAAAATGCTTGTTTCTTATTGTTTCAATGTGATTGCATAGAAGATTCTTTGGATTTTGAACAATGCGATGGTATCTTAACCAGAGTTGGAGAGAGGTTTCTGACACCTCACACTCAACACCTTCATGATGGAACTCTTTGCATAAGCTTTGGGCAGGAAATCCACTGCTGGTATCAAAGAGTTTGGAAGGCATAAATGCTTGGGGAAACTTGAGGGTGGTTTAAAAAAAATGTGGTTCTTGCTCATTCCTACAACCTGGGTCTCCATATTAATACTCTATGGCTCTGGACCCTTTCTTTTTCCCTCCCTGTTATTTCAGGCTGTTACTCTCTGTGAGAAATCATTTTCTCCCAGTGTTCATGTATACATTTCATTGCTAGGTAAGAAAATGTCAGTAGTTGATATATTCTATAAAGGTCAAAATCAAATTTTATCAATCACAGATCAGTTTTTAGTCCTAGTATACTTGTACGTGGTAATCTCCTACTGGCTTCGGAGAACTTTTTAAACTTATATTTTGTTTAGAGGTGTCAGACAACAGCCTGGGAATGTGCGTTGTTATGCCAGTGCAACAAGACAATCTGCTTAATAGGGTTGCTTAAATGAAAATTTTTTTAATTGTGTTTTTAACACATCAGCTGAGTAGCTGGGACTACATCAGCATTTCCCTTCAAGTACTTCAGAAGTTGTATAGGTCCTTAAACTGTGATTCAGAATTACTGATTGAATTGTTCTTCCTTTCAACCTAGAAGATGATATCAAGTGATAATTTTATACAACACTGAAGGTTGTTTTGAAAACAATTTCTGCTGAAACTCAAGCGAACAGTCTCCTTTATGTGATTTGTTCTGATGAGACCCATATTGTAGGTTATTCCAATTTGTGACTTTTTATACACTTCAGACTCACAAAGTAGAGCATAGAGCATGATTAGCATTTCCTAACCTTTTTCAGTATTTCACATCATATTTGCATATGTACAATCTGCCAGGCTCCACAGTTTTTTGGCTGGCAGGCATTATGGTGGGATGAGAGAGGATAAATACATTTGCCTCACTTTTAAACTATTTTTTTGTCCGTATTTGTTCTTTAGCCACATTGTATTGAGATTCAGCACACATATGAATGATCTCTTTCACCCTGCTTGGCAGAAAACTGGCTGTAGTATGTGGTGAAACGGGCATCTCTCCTATACTTCTTCATTGTATTATATCTTTCAAGGTTATCTGTAGAAATGTGAATATTACACAGTCAGTTGAAGCAAAAGACAAGTAGCATTTACTGAACATCTACTGCCCTTGGTGGAGCATCCTAATTACAGTATGCTTGTGAGATAAACAATGTATGCGTTTCATGAATGAAGAAATTGAGGCTCAAAATGTTAAATAACTTACCCAAGCTCAGGTAACGACACCAGTAAGTGACAGAGCTGTGTTTTAAACCTGGCACTGGCCAGCTAGCTTCAAAACACATTTTTCCTGTTTGTTTTCTAACAATTAGTGAAAAATACTTCCTTGTTTAATAGGTACTATTCCTTGAACTTTGGGAACTATGCAAGTACAATATTGAATCAAACTAATGATCCATGTAACCTCAAATCTCTGGTGAAAACCAAGGGTAATTTTTCAAAGGGGAAACTTAAACTTAACTGCAGAAGTAGCTTAATGTTTATTTCTAATAGATAACATTTAAATCGTTATTTTGGTGAAATGATACAAAGAATTCATTTGAAAAAAGTGGTTTTTGGTAAAAAAAAAACTTTATAAGGTTTCTCTGGTATGTAGTATAACATTGGCTTTCATATTTCCCTACTTTTGGGGTTTTTTCAGTTTTGGTTTTGGTTTTTTGGGGATGGGATCACACCATGTTGCCCAAGCTGGCCTTGAACTCAGGAGCCTCCCGCCTCAGCCTCCTGAATAGCCAGGACTACAGGAATATGCCCCTCTCCCCAGCTACTTTAAAAATTAGGTTGTTCAAAATTTTAAATCTTTGCTAAACTCAAAAAGGAGGTAGGTATTTTTGCAAACAGAATAGAATGCCTTTTAGTTCATGTTTCACTTAATTTTTTTCTTAGATTGCTTATATGTTAATTAGCTGAGTAATTGAGAAGAGAAAGTATATTGTAAAATTTGTAGATGACATGAAGCTGAAAATTGTGAAGAGGGTGATTGATGAATTTGAAATCCAGTCTGTATAAACTGTAGCAATGGATCAGAACTGGAAGATGAATCAAAAATTTAAAATCAGACTTTACTCCTGGGTCTAAGTGTAATAACAGGCACAGTATAGAGAGAGGATGCAGGGCTTAGTTGTAGTAGAAGTAAATAAAAGGGATTTAAATCATTACAGCTTAGTATGAGTCAACAGTATGTTGTGGGCATACCAAAAGTAATGCAGATGTGAACCACATTAATATAAATTTATTATCTAGGACAAGGGATTCAAAATGCCCTTTATCCTGCATAGGTTGTGCAGGAGTTGAAATGTTAGTTAATTGCCTGTAATTCCATGTACCACTCTTCAAGATGAATCAGAGTGTGCTTAGAAGGGGATGGCTATGAGACTCATCCACCTCAAGTTACCTAGAAAAGACTAGACTCAGACTCAGAGTGATTTATGGTGGAAGATACAGACTTATTTCGTGTGACTTTGCAGATAGCCTACAGGCAAGTTAGTCTTCATTTATTTATAATTTTCTTAAAGGGGATTTATGGCTGAGGAAAGTTACTATATAGTGAAGAAGTTTTTCTAGCAGCCAGTGCTTTTTCTGAGATAATGCAGTAGACTGCTTGGCGAGCCTGCATTCTTGTCCTGATAGTGTTCATGTACAGGCAACAACAGAGTAGAACGAATTCAAACATATGATGTGTAGTTGGAACAGAATATTTTTGAGATCCCTTACCAGTCCTAATTTTTTTTAAATTCCAAGACCAAAAGGACTTAATGGAGTATTTTTTTATCCTCATCTACCTCACCTTAATAATAGTAATTTGCATAGGTATACCTCTTTATAAAGTCCTTTCTTATGAGTTATCTCAGTTTTGAGCCAAATCACTCTTTGGATAGATAGGGAAGTATCCCCATTTCGAACAGATAAAGTAATAGGCTGAGAGAAAATCTGAATTGCCCCAGTTCATAAAAATCATAAGTGGCAGATCTATGGATCTACCTCTGGTCTACCAATTCTAAGTTCAGTGCTGTTTCTACTGTGCTAGTTTGCTTTAAAAATAAGTTGTAAATTAAGATACTTGTTTTACATACATGGAAAATTACAAGGAACAGATGGTTCTCAATTTTATTTCCATGGATAATGTAAGTATAGCTTAAGTTAGACAGGAATTCTAAAATCCAAATAATTTGGGGGAGCCATTGAGCAGATCTGTGCTACAGAAATGTAACTGTCATTAATGAAAAAATGTAGTTTGGGCTACTAGATGAATGATTGTGCCATTCACTAATGTGGCAAATAGGAGAGGTAGTATGTTGATGGGCCATAGATGAGGTGATTGAATTTTAGACATAATAAAAATAACACTGAGTACCAGGTACTGTGCTTGGAGTTGTGCTATTTATTTCATTTAGTTTCCCCAAAAACCCCCTGAAGTCATATTAAATCTTCACTTCCCATATAAATAAAGCTTAGTCTTCATAACCTTTCAGGGCTTTATAATTACTAAGAACAGAATTTTGAATCTACATGTTTGACTCCAAAGCCAATATTCTTAAAAGCTGGCTTAAGGTTTCTTTAGGGTGTTTCTGTTGAAGATAATAAGTAGTCAGTGGAACAAGTGGTTGTAGCTTTTAGGAAAAAGAAGTGTCCTGATGATAGTTGGGTGTCCTTACCATAGAAGTGGGCAATATGTAACCTCTGAAAGTCCTGCATTTTGGCACCATTTCTGTGCTTTGTAGTATATTGTATAGACGTTCCCTAACCTAGGAGCATCCTCTAGGAGTGGGTGAAAATGAAAGATGCCCTTTGTGTAGGTCAGTAGACTATTTAGAATGAGGACCATATTTTATTTACCTTTTATCTCCAGATCAGTATGTATAGCAGCATGAGTGAGATGAAATGAATGAATGAATGATCAAATAGTAAATAGGAATAGGAAGAGTAGAGAGAGGATTTCAAATTCAGAGAAACCACCTCATATGGTATATTGCATGATGGGTGGCCTGCCTTTTACTTCTAGTTTATAATGCTCCAAAGATGGTTAGCTTAGATTCTTGGACACTTGTTGAAGTAAAAAGTAGTTAAAGGGCTACTCCTTCTATCCAGTGAGGGAATGAGAGAACACCCTCTGTGTTCCCGGATTCTTTTTTTTAAACTACACATATAATACATATTCATTGTAGGCACATTAGAAAATTCAAATAAGAAAAAATAAATTTTAAATTGTCTAAAACCCAGCGATACCCACTGTTAACATTTTGGTGTATATCCTTCCAGAGTTTTTCCCATACAAATATATACATTTAGATATGTATATATTTGTTTAAAATGAGATCATTATAATCCATATTGTTTTGTAAACTGCTTTTTCACTTATTAAATGTGACTGTCTTTCCATGTCAGTAAACTTACATCTTTATCATCATTTTTAATGATCACATAGTATTCCATTATATGGATGTACCATAGTATATTTGACTAGTTCTCTACTGTTAGGAATTTAGGTTTCCAATTTGGCATTCTTCTTAGGAAAATAATGGTGAGCCTTTTTGTTGTACATTTGTCCATTAAAAAAAAAGATAGATGGGACATTTCAAAATTTCGTGTTTTTTTTAATACTCAGATTGCCTTCCTGAAAGGTTGTGCTGATTTACACCTTTTCCAGCAGTAAAGCCAGAATGCTCTTTTTCTCAGGCCCACGTTAGCACTGAATGTTATTTTTTGGTAAACCATTACCAATTTGAGAGGCAAAAGGTATCTTCAAGTTAAATGCATTTCTGTAATTGATACTAAGACTGAACTCTTCCCTTATTGCTCATTTCTGTGGAGGTTCTTTTTTTCCTACAGGTTTGCAAAGCAAAGCTTTTTATCAGGAATACCAACTCTTTGTCATATGTTGCTTTATTTTTTGTAATCAGTTTGTCTTTTATCTTTTTTTGTGTCTGGTAGAAGTTTTGACACACCCCCCCATCCCACTGTCCCTACAGTTTTAAACTTTTCTGGATTCAAATGTCATTTTCTTCTTTATGATTTCTACCCTCCTTACTCCATGATTATTTTTTACCTGTATTCTAATATTTATATAATTTATTTTTGACATTTAAATGTTTTATCCATCTGGAATTTACTTTGATATAAAGATTGAGCTTAATTTTCTCTGAAATAATTAACCAGTTTCCCTGATTAATTATTAACAGAGTTGAGTTTAGAGTGTTTTTGCCATACAAAATGTTGTAAATGATGTTTGGTGGGACTTAACTAAGACCCCTTGTAATGCATTTAACTAAAATAAACTCAAGAGCTCACCTGGAAAGGTAATCATCATTTCTTACATTATTTCCATGGAAAAAATGTTTTTATAGTTTCAAATAATTAGCTCACAGATGAACTTTTGAAGCACAACCTGTTTCAAGTTTGAAACTGCATTCTTAGATGGTAGTTCTACTTTACTAGAGTCCTATAGTAGTGAAAATATTCCTGAATGATACTTTTTTTTGTCTGCCTTCATTTAACTTTGATGTGAAATGTGTTTTGCTAACTTTCTGTTTGCTGTGCTTTTCACAGAATGGACAGCAAATTATGGATGAACCTATGGGAGAGGAAGAGATTAATCCACAAACAGTAAGTAAAATATTATATCACTAAGGAGAGAGACAAATCAGATACGATAAAATTATTATTTTCAAATTGAGCAATCATTTTATAGTATTAGGAATTTATTGATATTTTCACATTAATTTTACCAGAATATATTCTTGACTATGCCACTGACCTTTCTAAAAACTATTCGATATGACTGATTTTAAGAGAGTAACAAAGCAAGTTGCTTTGTATTGTCGAAGGTTTTCATTAATGTGTTATAGCTTGTATTTTTTTTAAATCAACTGATTTTAAGTTTATTAAAGACAAAAAAGTACGAAGATCGTACTTTACAGGAATATTTAGAAAGTAGACATTAGCCAGGCATGGTGGAACATGCCTGTAATCCCAGCACTCGGGAGGCTGGGGCAAGAAGATGACTGCGAATTCAAGGCCAGCCTCAACCACATAGAAAAAAAAACAAAAAAAAGGTAGACATTAACCATTTCCTCACCTATTTTGTTGTTGTTCACTCTTGAATCCCTAGTAGACCAATACCTGGCACACAAGAGATACTCATTATATATTACGTAAATAAAGTTAATAAATTGTTACTAACCCCTCACAGGATATCCATTGTCAGCAGCTTAGTTACAATCTTGTTATTCTATCCATAGGGCAATTATTGTTTGTCTATATAAAATACATATTCTACAACTTGCTGTTTTCACATGTCTTGAACATCTCTTTATAGAGAGAGGAAAATATATGTGTTACAGATCTCTTTTTAAAATGTGTACACAGTAATCTATTTTATGCGTATTCTATATTTACGTAATTTCCCCTTTTTTGTGAACTTACATTTCAGTAGAATGTCATCGTAGAAAAGAATGTGTTGGAACAAAGGGTGTGAATGATCTTTGAATTGTCAGTATATACCAAATTATCCTCCAAAACTATTGTGAAGATTTCACTGTATGAGACTTCTAATTTGGCTATTCCTTACTCAGTGCTGGACATTATAAAAAATATTGAGCCATTCTAAATAATAACTTTCTCATTTTAACTCGCATCTCATTTGATGATTAGTGAGGTTAAATATCCACACATTATTGGCCTTTGTATCTTATGTTCTGTGCAATTTGCTTTGGGGGATTGCTTCTTGTTTCATTATTTTGTACAATATTTGAAAATATTGTGGATATTAACTCCATGTCTGTTACATATCTTGCAAATATTGTATCCTTTTTTTCAAACACTGAATTTTTTCTCTTTCATGTTATATATATAGAAGTTTTTATTTTTAAATGGTCATATCTGGTTTCTTGGTTTCATGTTTTGGTTAGAATATCCTTCACTGCCCCAAGGTTATAAAAATATTCTCTTACATTTTTATTTACTCTTTTAAGTTTTTCTTGTTATTTGTTTGTTGCAATGATTTTTTTTCTTTTTGCATTTTTATTTTGCATCTGTGATCCACTTGGAATTTTAGTATCAGGTATGAGGTAGAAATCTAACTTTTCTTTCCAAATATATAGCCTGTTGTCCTAACTCCTATTTATTGGGTAAAAAATAGAGATACCTCTTTTATCATATTTTAAATTACCTTCTACTCCCTATATAAGTTTCCTAGGACCATCATAGCAAATTACCACAAACTGGGTGGTGTAAAACAGAAGAAATTTATTCTCTCACTGTTTGGGAAGCTACAAGTATGAAATCAGGGTTTCAACAGGACCATGCTCTCTCTCTAGGGGAGGATCCTTCTTTGCCTATTCTGGCTTCTGAATGTTAGGATTTTATATACTTTTTCAATTACTATAATTTTATTCTATGTTTTTATATATAGCAAGGCAAACCTTCCCACCTTTTTACTTTTAAAAATTGTAGTTTTGGGATTAGAGATTTAGCTCAGTAGTAGAGCGGTTGCCTAGCAAGCACAAGGTCCTGAGTTCGATCCCCAGAACCTTCCCCAAAAAACTTGTAGTTTTATGGCATTTAATTCTCCAGGTAAACTTCACAATCAGTGTCAGTTACCCTCTGAAAATTGTATTGGAACTTTTATCAGAATTGCACTGAATTTACAGATTAACATGAAAAATTATTTTAGTGAGTCTTCATATTCAGAAATACTCAGTTACTCTGATATTTTGTTATGCCCGTTATCAAAATTTTATGGCTCCTTACATATAGTTCTTGTACATTACATATTAAAGTAATTCATTGCCACTCTGGAAGGCTGAGACCAGAGGATTGCAATTTCTAGTACAGCCTGGGCAATTTAGTGAAACCCTGTCTCAAAAATAAAAAATAAAAACGGCTAGGGATATAGCACTTTCCAGACGTCAAATAAATTGTCATGAACATTATGAAAGAAAGAGGTGTTATTACTTTTCTGCTTAAATAGTTTTGTGCTTCCTTTAAATAAAGCCTAAAGTCTGCAACATGCCCTACTGGACCCTGCATAGTAAGGCTTTGCATACTTCTCTCCACATCTTCTCTGGCCACATACCTCTGCCCTCTACTGAAAGCCCACTCAGATGTATCACCTTCTCTTTTGCTTCTGGGCTTTCACAGGTGATGTTTCCTCCCACATAATTCTTTTCCCTTACCACTCCTCTCCATTTTTAATCCTTAGCATCCTTCAGGTCCAAGTTTAGATGTCATTTCAATGGAGATACCTTCCTAACACAGCTACACTTCTACCTTGAGTTAAGTGTTTTCCTTTCTGCTGTCAGAGCAGCCTAATGGCAGTACCATGCCAGATCCCACAACTTATTTACTTGTCTGTATTCCCTACTAAACTGAATTATTCCTTATTTTATGTGCTAGTTGGTGTCCAGTATGTATTTGTTAATTGAATGTATGGATTAAGTTTTAGCTAGTATGGGGACCCAGGCACGGGAGCCTTGTGCCTGGGACTGCCTTCAAATTTAGTCTAGATTCCTACACCCTCACAAACCATTTGAGGCATTTTACTTCATTGGTGTATAGTATATATCTACATGTAAAATGTGTAAAAATGATCAGGAAGTGTAGATATTGATCTTCCTATAACCAGCTACCTATTTTCTTTGTGTAACAGTTCCTTTGGAACAAAAAACTCCAAATTCTATTCTCTTTTATCTGAAATTAAATGAGTTTCCATTGTGATGTTATATGTTTGTCCTTTTTGTTAATTAGTAGCACTCTTGGGCCGGGGGGGGGTTGCTCAGTGGTTAGAGTACTTGCCTAGCAAGTATAAGGCCCTGAGTTCGATTCCTGGCACCAAAAAAAAAATTAGTAACACTCTCATTTGGGAGAAGACTACATTCTAGAGACAGGTTGAAAAGATGAAGGACTAAGATATTACCAGCAATATGGGTGAGGGTTTTGAGCAGATCATTCCAGATTTTATGAATTAAGTTTAGGTATCAGATAAAAGCCTAGTATTTAATATTTATTTAATGGTCTTAAATTTAAAAGATTGCCATGGAAATCAGTGTGGAGATTCCTCAGGGAACTAGGACTACAGATTCCATTTGACCCAGCTATTCCCCTCCTTGATATCGTCCCAAAAGAATTAAAAGCATCATACCACAGCGATATATGCACACCCATGTTTATAGCAACACGGTTTGTAATAGCTAAATCGTGGAAGCAGCCCAAATGCCCATCAACAGCAGAATGGATAAAGAAAATGTGGTTTTTTTATACAATGGAGTACTACTCTGCCATAAAGAATGATAAGCTTGAGATATTCCTAGGTAAATGGATGCATTTTGAGACCATACTCTTAAGTGAAATAAATCGGACACACATGTTTAAATACCGCATAGTTTCTCTGGTGTGAGAAACTGAAGTGAATATAAAGACTAAAATGTATTATTTTGGGAAAGGAAAGAAAATGTCCAAATTGGAAAGGGAACAAGGGAGGGGGAATGGAACAGAGGACAAGAGAAATAAGAAATGGAAAAAATGGAAACAAAGCTTTTGTAAATAGGGAGGGAGGAGGGGGTGAGGGGAGGGGAATGGGAAAAAAAGAAGCAACAAGGTATGTCATGTACAGGTACAAATTCCCTATGATGAATGTAATCACTATGTACATCTAAAATGTACCAATAAAATAAAATGAAAAAAATTTTAAAATTTAATTACACAGAACTGTCAAAAAAAATTTAAAAGATTGTCAACACTTATATTAGCCAGTCTGGACAATTTAGCGAGACCCTACATCAAAAATAAACAGAACTGGGGATGTAGCTGAGTGGTTGAGCACCCCTGGGTTTAATCCCCAGTAATGTTAAAAAGAAAAAAGAAAAAAACCCGGGAAGTTATAGGTCCTAAGTGACTTTAAAGGAATATACCCAACAGAGAACAAGCCTTATTCACAGCCCCAGATTCTCAGAAGAGCTCAAGAATAGGGCCTCTAGGTACTTTGGGAACTGGAAAGTGGGCATAGGGCTGAAAGCAGAAATTGGATGAATGATGATATAAAGAGCCATATGTCCCCACTCCTCTGGGGACAAAAGGTATTTATTTATTTCATTAGTGAAAACTGAAGAGTCTCCAGACCTGGGGACTTTAGGCACAATAGGAGGTAAGATGAGGTACAGTACTAGGCTAGAAACAAGGAGTTCAAGTGAAATCCTACAACTAAGTGGCAATATGGCCCCATTGTATCCACCAGGATCATATTCTATAGGCAAGAGAATGGAGTGTCCTTACCTGAAGAAATTTGTAAAGGCTACCTACTTGGCCAGTTAACTTATAAGAAAGCTTGCCATTTGACAAGGCCCAAAACTTCCAAGCCACTTCTTAGTGTACACTCTTGCTCTTGCTCTTGCTCATTCTCTCGCGCTCATTGCCCTGCTCTGTCTGACTATCTCTCCCTCCTCTCTCTGTCTCTCTCTGTCTCTGTCTGTCTCTGTCTCTCTCTCTCTCTCTGTCTCTGTCTCTCTCTCTCTCTCTCTCTCTCTCTCTCTCTCTCTCTCTCTCTCTCTCACACACACACACACACACACACACACAAAGTGAGGTCTCACTGTGTTGCCTAGACTGGCTTCAAAGCCTTCCTGCCTTAGCTTCCTGAATAGCTGGAAATATGGGTAAATAGTGCCTAACTCTTAAATATTAGTGAAAAGCCAAATATCACCACATATTTGAGGAAGGCTTTCAACAGGAGAGAATGAGATCTTAAAGAATAGACAATGCTTGCAGTGTCCTTGAAAAATCAACGTCCTTTGAGTGTTGACAAAATTGATTCATAAAATAAAGAGTAGGTTGCTATTTTTTTAAGAAGAACAATCATAAAAACAAACTCTTAGGAATTAAAATTGATAGGAGTACTCTGGGATACTAAGGCAAGAGGATCACAAGTTCTTAGTGACTTACCAAGACCCTGTCTCAAAATACAAAATGAAAAAAGGGGCCTGAGTATATAGTTCAGTGCAAAGGCTCTGGGTTCGATCCCCAGTACAACTCACACACACAAAGACAGAAATGTTTTACATTTTAGTAGAATTATTTAGAAGCTAAAATCAAGAAATACTCTCAAAAAGTAGAATAAGGCAAAGGAATTAAAAACAGGAGAGAAAAAGAAGAGCAATCTAATACATAATAGGAATTTCAGAAAGACAATGGGAGAAATGGGGAGAAAGAAAATAGGAAAGAAACTCAGTAAGAAACCTGTTTTCTTCCACATTTTAATATATCTACCATTAGAATGCTTGTTACAATCAATGATGTGATACATTTCAATTGATGGTATTTTTTTCATAATGGTACAGTAATAATCATGTTCTTAGATCAGGTGGAATACTATAATACCAAAAATAATTTTCCCAAATGAGGCCCCCCATTCTCTGGATTATAACATCCCGTTGAAAGCTTTGTAATGGAGGAGAAACAAAATACTTCACTCTCAAGAAAGTTCATTTTTATGAAATAATGAAACACTAGGAATAAGAGAAAGTCCCCAAAGCTTTTAGAAACTTTTAAAATCATAAAAAGGTTTGGATATAAGAATAATTAGACTTTCCAACACCAGAAATTAGAAAACAAAGAGCAGTGCCTTTAAAATGTATAGTGACAGTGATTTTTCTACCACAGTGTTTTCAGGCACATATTTTAGGAAATTGCTGGAAAATGCGCTCTGCCAATACTAGAGAATTGTTAACTAAAAAAGGGAGACATGATATTCAGGAAACAAAGGGTTCAACACTAAAAGCCTGATGAAGAAAATTCCTTCCCATTATGATGAATAAAGGAAGCTTCAGAAGACTAGCTCATTCAGTAGGCTTAGAGAGTACTCAGTCCAGACTGAAGCAGATAGATGGTTCCAGAAATGCTCCTTCCAGAGACAGCAGAGTGGGCTGTGGGTGGCGTTACAAAAATAATGAATTCGCCAATAGGTTTGAATATTGAAAATTTACATGAGAGACTGTTGCAGGGTGAAAAGAAGTTGAGATAGATGCAAAGAAAACAAATTTTAAAACAAAGTGACTGTAAGCTGAAGGAAAAACAAAAGTTGTCTGTGGGGAGAGGTATAACTAAAGTGCCTCAACAGCAAACAATATTTACATCATAGTCACAGTAGTTGTAAAGACTGCTGATTTAAGAAAAATTGGTGATATGAGTACTAAGTCATCTGTATAATGGATGTGCAAAGGTAATATCTGAAATTGATGACAAAGTAGTATTAGGTTGCTATTTATCATATAGTGGTAAATAGCAGAGGTGGGGAGTGATGAAAAAGATATCAAGAGCACAGGGTATGCCTGCTTTTTAGGTGTAACCCTAACAGCAATTTTGACCCTTTAACTCTTCATAAAATTGTAAGTAAAATTTTAAAAGTAGCTGTAGCTGGTTCACAAAAGACATGAAATTTAGCTTGAGTTTTGAAGAACAGGTGTAGAATTTTGAGGCGTAATCGTTAATATTGGGGTGAAAACATTCTCATGGGAAAATGGTATAAACAAAAGCCAAAGGTGAAAAAAAGTGAGATGTATTAGAGGTAGTTAAATCAGTTTGTCTAAAAGGATAGTCTTAAAGGAGAGCCTAATTTCTCCTGAATATAAAATATCTTCACTCAGACCTTGATACAGAGATTTAGTCTTGGGATGTCATTTGGACACATCCCTTAGGTTTCTTATTTGTAGTAGAGTAATTTCATTTCTGGCTGGATTTTTCACACTTTATATCTTCCTCTCTTCCCTTTGTTTTTGCTCTGCAATCTCTCTCTCTCCCATATCTTTGATCTTCTTCTAGAATTATAATATTGTTATCTTTCCTTCTGATTTTCTAAAAGTTCAGTCCCTTCTTTTTTTTACCTACCTAAAGACTTTTATTTTCTCCATGTATTTCATAAAACATAAGAAAAATCAGCTAATTAAATCGATCTATATAGGAAGGTTAACAGTCATTACCTTCTATCTCTCTCCATGAGTGTTTGTTTATTAATCCATATTTATGTACAATTAGTTGGATTTCTCACACAATTAACTTACTCCAACCTTACTTATCTTACTTATCTTTTGTTCTTCCTTCTCTGCTGAACAGACTGGATTGTTTTTATCTTTGATTCCTGTGGGGCCAAAGAGGAAAACTGCCCCCATAGCAAAAGGTACAATGCCTTATATAGCACCTCAAGATAAAACAGCTTCCTAGACTCCATCATTTTCTGTCCTTTATCAGTTGGCCAAAAGACTCCATGCTGTGTATGATCCATGCTGAAGAATAAAGAATCTTGGCTGTTGAAGTATCCTTAGTCTTCACAAAGAATAAAATAGTTTCCTGTTTAGTGGGTGTCTTAGTTACTTTCTTGTTGCTGACACAGTACCAGACACCCAAAAATTAAAGGAGCAAAGGTTTATTTTAGCTCACACTTTGTAGAGGTTTTAGTCCATAGTCAGCTGGTTCCAAGGCAGGGCGGCATGGTAGAAGGGGATGGCAGAGGAGGCTTGCTTATGGCTTGGCAGGCAGGAAGCAGAGAGAGGGATCAAGGGAGGAGGGAGAGAGATAGACCCTTCCAGGCCTTGTGATCCACCTCCTCCCAATCAGGCTGTACCTGCCACCATCACATTTAGCTATAACCTCATCAGTGGATTAATCCACTGAAGAGTATCATGTCCCCATGATCCAGTCACCTCCCATAAGCCCTACCCATGAGTCCATGAGGCTTTGAGGGGACATCTAGATATAAACCATACCAGGGGAAAAATAATTCTCTTTAACAGTCCTTGCAGTGCCAGGCAGAGATCCTTCTGAGGATTGAGAATTAAAGAAGACAAATAAGTACCTAGCATGAAGAGCCTAATAAGTGTTAATTTTCCTGTCCTCTTTTCTCAGACTACTTGCCAGGGATAAATTATGCCCCTTAGGAAATAGGGTAGTAGCCAGTAATTTTTGGCTGACAGTAGGCCTGGCCTCTGGCAGAATTATGAAATGTGTTGATTTTTCTTTAAATTGGTCTCTAACCCTTCTGTTTTCTAACATTCACTCATTCATTTATAAGTAAGAAACAGGGTCTCATTATGTTGCTCAGGCTGGTCCTGAACTCCTGGGCTTGAAGGTCCTGAACTCACTGGGTTAGGATCTCTCCAAGGCACAATCCTCCTGCCTTGGCTTCCTGAGTAGCTGCACTCAGCTCCCCTTTGTCATTTATTTCTAATGATTATATATACATGAATTGCTCATGACATCAACTTTGTAAATATTACTACAATCCAAAACGCTATATATATCAACTCAGTTTTCATAGCTCTCACAGTCATGTGCATGACTGTTGAGAATTGGAGAAAGGTTGTTAAAAGTAGTCAGGTCGAACATCCCTACCTTCAAAATCTAAAATGCTCCAAAATCCAAAACTTTTTGAGTGCCCAAATGATGGCACAAGTAGGAAGTTTCACACTTGACCTGATGTGACAGATTGCAGTCAAAATACAGGCACACTAGAAGTATTGTATAAAATTACCTTCAGGCTGTGTATATGTGGTATCTATGAAACATAAATGAATTTTGTGGTTAGACTTGGGTTCCATCACCAAGATGCCTCACTAAGTATTTGCAAATACTCTAAAATTTAAAAAAAAAAATCCCAAACTGAAAACACTTCTGGTGCCAAACATTTAAGGTAAATGATGCTTGACCTATAAGGATAAAAATAGTTTAAAAAGATAAACTCTTGGGGTTGGGGATTTAGCTCAGTGGTACAGTACTTGTCTGCAAAGTGCAAGGCCCTGAGTTGGATCTCCAGGACTCAAAAGTAAAAAAAAGATAAACTTTTAAGTTTATTAAAATAAGTCGTAGGTGATCTTAAATGCTAAGTTAAGGAAGAGCACCCCTGTGAAGGACACAGGCAGGAGTATTCAGGCAGTGCCCTGCTTTTTCATTGAAGCTCCCTGAAGTCATGTTGGTCCATTAACAGTGATTTCTTTCATCTTACACTCATACTATTATTACAGCTACTGTTCATACAATAACCATGAAGTTGTAGTGTTACGTGTGATGCTTTTCAGTATATCCAGGATATTTCACCAATTATTGGTGGCCTGATGGTTTTTATCCTCCTTTTCCTTGAAGGTCCTCTCAAGCTGCCTTCACACTTTGATTTGAACATCCAAAATGATACTCATAGCCATGAATCCAGCGCACACTTGCACACCTCTTACAGTCTTCATGGTTCAAGCACAAAATAAACTACAGAATGAGAATCCCTAGCAGAGTATACAATAGGCAATGAATTACTCACTCAGCACAGGGAAATCCAGTAGAGTGCTCATTGTCAGGGAAAATTGTGGTGTGATACATTAATAACACTTATTGACCAGCCACGTAGAGTATTGACTGTCATTCTCACTCTCACTGGCTTAGGATGTATTTTAGTACTTAGAGCTGAGGTGGATACGCTAGTAGATTTAAGTATATACCACTTAGGAATGTATTTCTGAGATAAGTAGCTTTATAATTAGCAATGCATGATGACATTAGATAGGGTATGTGTGCACCAGGCAAAATTTTCAAGCGTGTAAGGCTTCTGTTTGCTAATTCTTGGCTCTCTTTCAGTGCTATTTTTCACTTCTTGGGTGTCTCTTTCCTCTACCCTAAGAGCTCAAAAAAAAGTCTTCTCTTTTTACTACTTTTAACTACCTTTTTATTATTGCTTGCCTCCCTCATATGTTGCCACTGATTCAAAATCACTTATCCTCTGCTCTAGTGTGTTCATCACATTACCCATTTCTTTAGGTTGAATGATCTCATCCACATTTGGAAAGGAAGCAAAGTGATTTAATGAAGTTATGTTCAAGTATGAATAGCTGGCTGAGTCAACCTGAAATACTGGCATATAGAAAGTTGTAACTCCTTCACCTAAATGAATATTTTAATTTAACTATTTTAGACAAGCATGACTAAGTAAAAAGAACTTCAGGCTAAGCAGGAAAAAAAATCTGTGGACAAGGAGAAGAGTGATATATTGCCACCTTGTGAAATTCCAACCTGCAGCAGTGGTGCTGCTGCCCCTGACCCTCTTTTCACACCCATGGGAAAGACTGTGAGTGTAACACAGTATGCTTTCTATCAAGACAGAGCCTTACAACCAAGCCCTGTCAGTGCTCTAGGAAACCATTACCACTTGGTTCAAGTCAGTCGTCTTTATGAAACTTAGTTCCCATCTCTTATTTAAAATCAGCCATTTAGCACTTTATAGCATTGACTACTGATAAATGTGTGTTAGAGAATAAATTTTGCACTTAGATGGAAATCCTTAGATACTAAATCCTTTAGTGTCTAAAAAATTTAGTCATTCGTACAAAAATTACACCCACAGGAATCAATTTAAGAACATGTTGGGCTGGGGATTTAGCTCAGTGATTAGAGTGCTTGCCTTGCAAGCACAAGGCCCTGAGTTCAATCCCCGGCACCACAAAAAAAAAAAAAATGTTGATTTTAAGTTTTTGTCATAGGTCTTTTATTTCCAGAAGGATTCAGCTGTCATTGGGTCATGAAGATGGTTTTATAATTGGATTTGACTGCAGTCAGGAATCTGCCTACAAAAATATGGTGTAGAAAAGTTTTCAGGAACTCTACCATGGACCCTATACTGAACCCTCTTCCTTCAGAGTCTTATCAAAAAGTTTAGCACCTCCTGGTGGTTTTTGCGGGGGAGGGTGTTGGGGATAGAATTTAGGGCCTTGCACTTGCTAGGCAAGTACTCCACCACTTGAGCTAAATCCCCAACCTCCTGGCTTTTTATTTCAGACAACTACTGACTGTTCACATAACTCTCCTTTCCTAGATTGAATTGCTTGGTTAGGCCTACTTCTACTTCCACACTGTATGGACTTGGACAGCAGGTTATTTAATTCTCTGTCTGCCTCAGTCTCTTCATCTATAGTATGGATAATTGTGCTTTATCTCACTGTGGTGAAAATGAACTGAGATAGTTTTATGTAGAGCAAGGTCCTAGAATATACTGTAGTAGTATCTTAAGTATTATCGGTACACTTAAAACTTTACTAACATGAGAGAAAATTCAATTAAAGCAACTAAGGACCCAGTGAAAAAAAGAACTACAAACCCATAAAAAGCAAGAGGAAGGAATCCAATATAAAGTCCCAAATTAATGAGTTAGAAAATAGGAGTAAAAAGCAAATCCATAACATTAGGAAAGCAAAACATGCTATAACCACAGATAGGAAGGAGATTAAAACGTCTTAACAACTGAAATATACACAGATGACATAATATAGTACCTGGGATTTGTTTCAAAATAATTAGTTATGGGGGTAGGAGAAGTGAGTATGTAAAACAAAACTGGTCATGAGTTACATTGTTAATGTTAAGTGATGGGTACACAGTGATTTGTTATACCGGTCTCTCTACTTCTAGGAATGCTTGAAATTTGCCTGAGTTTAATTTCAAAAACTTATGGATGGGTTGGGGATTTAGCTTCGTGGTAGAGCACTTGCCTAGCAAGTGCAAGGCCCTGAGTTTGATCCCAAGCACAAAAAAAAAGAAAAAAAAAAAACTTACAGAAGCTTAAGTGTAACTTTATACAAATATGAAAATCTTGCCAAAATATATAGTTTTTAAGAAGAATTGAAATTATACCATTTACGAATGGAGAGAAAAATTTCCATCCCTACAGCTATGGGAGAAACTTAAATCATTAGAAAATGAGCACTACCAATTCACCCCTCCAGGGCCCAGTGATTTCTTAGGAGAGAAATTTTTGAAACTTTCAAGAACTACAGCACTCCTGGGGTTTTTAATTAACTCAAAGCATAGAAAAATTTGCATCACTGTCCACTTTGTTTTATAAAGTTAACATAGGCTTAAAAATGGAAGTTGGCACAGAAAAGGAAACCATGTGTTAATTTATGAATATAAATACCAAAATCCTAAGTAAAAAATTTACAAATAAAGTACAGAATTATATTAAAACAGTGGATAAATAAATGAATCTGATACTGGAAAAATAAAAGGGGGGTTGAGAGAAAGGAGATAAAGTAATTGAAATGTGTTATGTACATGTACCAGTTCCCTACAATGAATGTAATCATTGTGTACTGCAAACAGGTACTAATAAAAGTAAAAAAAAAAAAAAAAACACAGTTGGGAGCTCCTTATGTAGCTCAGTAGTAGAGCACTTGGCTCATACTCAAGGCCATGGGTTTCAATCCCCAGCACTGAAAAAAAAAAATAAAACCTCATTTTTCCCAGAAATACAAGCATAGGTCAGTATTAGGAACTCTATTCATCTAAGTTATCACATCATTAGGTCAAAGGAGGAAAAAGTAAGTGACCATATTAGTAGACAATAAAAATATTTCTTATAAAGTTAATTAAACATTTATTCCTCTTTTAGTCAAGAGGAAATGGTCTGACCTTAACATGGTATGTTTAAAACCAAATATTTATATCATATCTGAGTACCTTCATGAGTGCACTCCCTGAATCAGGATCAAGGTAACATTTATTAACATTCACCTTAAACTCCATAGACTGAGAAGTTTGGGTGTTCTTCTATGCTAAGAAGTCAGTGAAGAATTTGATGTAGGGCAGAGCCTGGTCTGATTTCTGTTCTAAGATTATTCTGATATTACAAACTAAAAGAATTATACATGGAAAATTTGGAAGCAGAAAAACCATACTCCTGACAATGCAATTATACTTTTAGAAATTATTTCTAAGTGTGAATGTGCACAAAGGATGAGACATTAACAGTGGTATGGATCAAATGCCCAACAATAGATTTGTATGTTTTTCGGGCAGTCATTAATAATGCATCGAAAGTTATTTAATAATCGAACAAGGGTCAGAAAGCTATACCTGTGGGCCTGCCCCCTGTTTTTGTAAGTGAAGTTTTATTGAAACACGGCCTCACACATTCATTTTCACACTACATTGGCAGGGTTGACAGAAACCAGAATGTCCTACAAAGCTGGAAATATGTACTAGCTGGCCCTTTACAGAAAAAGGGATACATTATAGTATGGTCCAAGTGTGTACGGGTGTGTACAGAAAAAGACTGGAAAGAAAATCTCCAAAATAGTGATTTTTTTTCTTTTACTTTCCTCTTTTTAATCTGTCTTTATTATCTAAGTTTTCTATAATAGACATGTATTGTTTACATGATAAAAATTACTTTTAAATAATAATAAAGCATGGCTGGGAAGAGAGCTCAGTGGTAGATCACTTGCCTAGCATGTGCAAGGTCCTAGGTTCAATTCCCAATACCCCGTTCCCAGTACCACAAAATGATGATGATAATGATATAGATTATGATGTATAGTATATGATAAAACCAGTAAGATAAAAATGAAAAAATTCCCTGAAATTTAATAAGACAAATTTTAAGAAATTTAAGTTAGAGGTTAAAAAAAAGTATAAACAATATGTAGTTTTATGTGTAGAACCATGTAAAGTAGCACCCATTATGTGAGGTCTTACTATCTACTATTTGCTTTAGGAATACTAAGTATGAGGTGCGTTCTCAAGATTAATATGATCAAGACAATAGAATGTGCTTAAACAGTAACAGATGCCTTAAAAGATATACCAAAGGACTTTAAGAATTCACATTATGATTAGAAGGTAGATATCACCTACATAAGGCAGTTGTTAAAGTGATGAGTTTAACATGATTATAAGGAATTCTAATCACGTGAGCTAGTCTTCTAACTTTGTTTATGGTGCTTTTTGAGGCAAATAAGCTTTTTTATAATCAAATCTGTATCAGTACTTTCTTTTTTGACCTCTGCATTTTCCAAATACCACATGTCCTAACATCTCCCTGTGATGTAAAAATGCCACATTTATTCTTTTTTGTCACTCTTTTTTTCTTTTATATAAAACCGTATCACACTTTTTAATTAAAGTATTTTATCTCAGGGTGACTTATTTCAGTTTATGGTGTCTGAAATATTGCTTCATTTTCTTAGTGCTAATATTAAGCACACACAGCAAAAATTAATTATTAACCTCAACACTAGTCATAAGTAAAGCCAATTTCAACTAATTCCTTAAATTTAGGAAAGGTTAGTTGGATTGCTCTTAAGAGTATTACTTGAGTGAGGTCCATGGCTGCTCTTTACAGCGACGCTTCTTAATTGGTTGTGCATTAAACAAGATCTTTGCTTCTGCTTGACCTAGTCATAACAACCACTTCAATTTCAGACTGCAGTTCTGTATTCAGTGGTTGTCCTAAACTTACTGCCTATTTTGGAGCATCATAAAGATGCTTAAGTAATTCCTTTTGGGAAATGGGAGAGTTCTGCTGTGATAAAAACTTTCTAAGTGATTTCCTTGCTGAGAAATTGAGGCACATGTTTTTCATTGAGAGACGTATGCAGTTGTCCAAGCAAAATTCAAAGTTCTATCTTGGATACTTACTTGATTCTAATATATTTGGTTATATATGATAATTTTTAATCGAGCAATTTTTTAAGTTACTGCATTCTTCAGCATCTATTTGGTCATTTTTAGTTATTTTTCATTTTATTCCCATGAAAAAATTGATATAGCAAGAAGAACCCTGGCATTTCATGTAATACCCACTGCACACAATGACACTCTGTTTGCTGAGTCAGTAAGTGCTGAACTGAGTTCCAGTTATAATCATGTCCAAATACATGTCCACCTCAACCATAGGTTCTTCATTCAAAAAATGAAATGATTATTCTTGGCATTTTCTTCTCTTTGTTTTTCTTTTTTGGTTTGGTTTGGTTTGGTTTTTGGCTGGAGGCAAGGGCTGGGAATTGAACCCCAGGCTTCATACATGCTACACGTACACTCTACTCTGGAGCTACACTGTGCTCCATGTTCTTGGTGTTTTCTTGGTGTTTTCTAGAGTTCCTTCAGGTATTGAAAATTCCATAGTTTAAATTATTATAGGCAATGTAGAATAACACTTGAGGTTTCCGTTGGTACCACATAAATTAAGTGTACATTAAGTAGAGCATTTTCTCGCAGCTCTTGAAGTTGCTGGACCTTTGATTGTTTAAGTACCACTATTATATTTTCCAAAGCAAAAATACTTCAGAAGAGCTTCTATAGGGTATTAGAGGATAAAATGGGGTAGGGGATTATATGGTAGCTTGACCACTCTTTTTTACCCAAGTTGGCTTCTAAAGTGTTCTGTTTTACTCATTAGTAAGCCCAGAGATTGGCTTTTTTTTACTTACATTTTATCAACTGGGAATTGACTTTTAGCAGGGGGCCTTCAAGTTCTTAGCTTGGTTGATAATTGATGTTATAACTAATGTAAATTTAAGCATAATTTACTTTCATTTAAGATGGGAAGAATTTGTCTTTAAATCACAGATAAAAAATTTTGTGCATTTGGTCTTCATTTTCTACTTATAATTACAAAACTCTTCTTTGTTGACAGGGAACACCCATAACATGTCTATATATAACTTTAAGATCATTGTCAGGCCATGCCTTGAGTGTATGTATAAATACTCGAAAGGGTAAAATTCCACGTGTATATCAACAACTGTTATTATTTTAATAGTGATGACTAGTTTCAGTTGCTTTCTAAGAAATACTGTCATTTCTTAGGATTCTAAAATAATAACATTCATTTTACTGATTATGAAAATTGTCTGAACTGCCAGGAACCAAGAAAAAACATTTCAACAGGATTTGGCTATCAGCAAATCTGTTTCAGTTTCCTGTTCTGGCCTCCCTACCTATCATCTACATTTGTGCCCCTGCTGGCAGGTTGCTCGTTTCTTTTACTGCAGGAAAACTGTCCGGCCTCTTTTTCTAGCATTTTCAGGACCCGCCTGACAGGAAATTTTCTAATTGCCGGAACAGCTGGTAGGAGAAAACTTTGCAGGGGCTTGGGCTTCCCTTTCTGACTTAAGTTCTACCATCAGAAATTCCTTCATCACCAACATGGTTTCATAGCCATGTTTAAATTTTTGTCTTTTCGTGTTCGCTCTATACAGGTAAGCTTTCTTCATCTTCTTTTAAAGAATAAAATGTTTTAGTTGGTACTTGTAATTACGCTAAATAGTTTTTATATGTTAAGAACCTTTTCAGAATTCAAAACTAGTTTTGATAGAACTTTTAAAGAACAGTATTTTTATTTATTAAAAGTAAGCCACTTAGGTATAGTATACATTTCAGCTCTATATATTTTGGCAACTTCTTTTTACATTGACTTTTTTTATGCTGGAGTAATTTTTATCTTGCTAGTGTTTATAATCTTATATAATAAAACGAATGACTTTAACTCTCAGTATTGAACCAGGAATGAAGGGAATTGCAAACTTATTAAATTTAGAAGATTATTATATTATATAAGCACTATTTTGGCAGGTAGGAGAGTGTGTTATTTTAAGTAGCCACGAATCTAAGAGCAGATTTCTGCTGAAATTGGTTTCTGTAAAAACTTGAAAATTTTTAAGCAGCTCTATATTTAAGTAATCTTATAAAGTAACAATTTAGAAAATACAAGTAATTTTATCTGACTTAGAGTAGGTACAATTTTCAAAGAATTACTTTGTTAAAAGTGGGCTTAGTGGATGATAATTTGCATTATATTTAATCTAAAATCTTGCCAAAATCAGCTTGATATTTTACCATGAGAGTTGTGCTATCTTGCTGCTCTTTAAAGAGAATTAAATTTGCCCATTGGGATTCCCACTTGGGAGAAAACTGCTCTCAAGGTAGTGATTGAGAATGTTAATCTGGAGAACCTGCAATGCTGTTTTCTCACATGTAAGAAACTGGCTTGTAACGCTCAAAGAATTTGATAAATGAAAAATACTGAGCACATTTATCATTCCATTAACAAATGAAGTAAATTGAAGTTGATCAAATTGTAATGCCAAGTAATTTTTATGTGTTTTGGTAATCTAAAAAAAGAAAGTTAACATCTTTTTCAAATAAAAACTGTATTATAGAACTATACATATCTATATAGAGAGTGATACTTTAATTGCTTTAGTTTACAGTTACCTTTAAAAGGATTACGTAAAGTATGCATTTTTCATTTGTAAGGTCTTTTTATGTTACACCAAAAGAAGTTTTACACATCCATGGTTAGAAAATATTTACTTTTACCAAGGAACATTCAAACATTTTACTTCAAGCTTTAATAATGTTTTCTGACATTGAAAACAATTTAGAAAATACCAGTGCCTCAGAAACACACTTCCTGACACAAGGGAGGGGAGGAAAAAGGAAATTATGTGTACAAGGGAGGGCATAATGCCAAATGTTGAATCATTCTTTAAAATCAGTTAATATCACCCAGTTTGTTTTCTTAATGTTAATATGTTGCAATATTAGGTTTTTTTAAATGACACAAACACAACATTAATTTCATTTCCTTTTCTTTAATCCTTTTACATTTTAGAATCAAAAAAAATTCTTTTTAGAGACAGGGTCTCACTGTGTAGCCCAGGCTGGCATTGAACTCGTGGCAATCCTCCTGCCTCACTCTCCCAAGTGCTGGGATTACAGGCATACACCACCACACTAGGCCAAAATTATATTTTTTCCTCACAACTTGAAATATTAGGTTAATTTTTCCCCCAAATGGTGAAAACCTTAAAGACTAAAAATGTTAGTTATAGGTGTTTAGTATCCTTAAGGTATGGGTGGTAAATATCTGAAAGAGATGGAAATATAAGAATGACACAGGATTATGATTTAGTTTCATGACCAGTCTCAAAATTTTGTCTACAATCAGATCTTTGCTTATCAAATAAACACACTTTGTATAATATGGAATTTGTAACAATGTTTTAAATATACAAAGTAATGCTAGGCATGTTGGCACATACCTGTAATTCCAACACTTGGGAAAATAAGGCAAGAGGATTGTTTTTGCCAGCCTGGGCTGCATAGTGCATGAAAGGCCAGACAGGACTGTATAGTAAGACCTTGTCTCTAGACACAAAATGCACAGAGTAAGTTTTTTAGTGTCTGTGTGGTAACAAATGGACAAGTATGCCTGTATCATTTAAAATAGAGTTGTGCAAAAGAATGTAAAAATATGTGAGCTTCTCAAAGCAATTATAAGTGTCCTAATTTATTGATAAAATTCTTTTTTGATAAAGTTATAGCTGCTTCACTATGTACTTATAGGTAAAAACAATTTTACAAACTGTCAAATTACAGTTATATGTTTTATGTGACATTTATTTCAGTAACAGGCTATTTGTGACATAAGATTTGTTTGTCACATTCACACATATTACTATGTTCTTGGCTTATCAGTGCCTTCTGAAGTTGGATATTCCTCTCTGCAGCCATCTTATTGGATTCCAGGCATAAGCCAGAACACATTGTTGCTGTCCTACCTTTTGCCTAAGATTGTCCAAGTATTAGTGTTAAGTCCTAGTTGAACCATAGATCATTTCTATAATATTCATGGCCCCTATTCATGACATGTACCAAACCAATATTAGGAGATTGTTTTATGGTGGGCAAAGTTCCAAGGGAGTCCACAGTGATTAAGCCACCTAAGTAGTAGGATAACCTGTAAACTATAGTCTCTTCTTAGAAATTAAAATGCAAGTTCCAGTTCTTTATCCTCTTCTAGGGCTTTTTCTTTTTCCTACTCATTTTTGGAAGCTACCACGTTAGCATATCCTTGTATAATTTTTTGAGAAACCTTTATAATTCTTTATATTACCACCATTTTAAAGGTATGTCAGAAAATATGCATTGAGTTCAAATGCTTGTATGGAATACCATAGTAATAAAAATAACAAATTATGTTTGTATAACACATTTAAATTCTTCTAATAATACTTACGTACCTAGAAAAATAGCATTATAGTCAACAAAATAGAAATAGTAGTCTTTGATAGGCTTATGTTTCCGGTTTTGTTAGATTTTCTTTTTAATTTTTTTTACTGTAACATACAGTATGTGTCTTGATTAAATAATACTTTTAGATACTTTCTCTGCTAATCTCAATATAAGTAAGTAATTGAAATCCTGTGTACACTTAAGTATATTTTCTCCTCATCTAATACCTTCCCTCAGATATACTGTAGTATATCTACTGTATTGTAGTATATCTACTGTATTGTAGTATATCTACTGTAGTATATCTACTGTCTTTAATCTTTTCTTAACCTGAAGACTTCTTACTGTTTTATTATGCAGAAGTCATTTTTTATGTCTAATTCTCCATCCAAATGTTAAATCTTTTTCGATTTTGTTTTAGAATTATTCCTTTCTCCTCTCTCAGATCCCAAATTATTATTTCAAGCAATTAAAAACTTCAGTGTGCTTTCTGAAGGGTAGATCTCTCCATATTTGCCTAGGAATATTTTTCAGCCTCTCTCCTCAATAAACAGGGCTTCTGTATATAGCATTTGTTTCACCTAGTACAGCCACAACATAGTATATTACTATAATTTGTTATTTTCAGACTTCTTCGCACCCTCTGCCCTCCCTCCAAAACTATTCTAATTATCTCCAGTAGAGAGAATGAAGACCTGGAAATACTCAATGCTGATATCATGTAGAAATTAAATTGGACTACACGATGGGCTTGTATAATTCTGTCTCTGATATATAATTTAAGAGTATATTTGCTGGGCATGTGTTTCCCATCACTTGGTAGGTCAGTAAATGGTAGATTTTGGTTTTTTGTTTTGGGGGGAGTTTTTTGGATTAATTTTAGTGTATGTGCTACCGAAGCAAGCACTGGATTAATCTTTTTTTATTCAATTTTATTTACCAAGAACATGTATTGGTACATTGTATACATAGTGATCATATTCATCATAGTTAATTTGTACTTGTACATGATATATCTTGGTTCTCCCCCTTCTTCCCCACCCCTCCCTTTCACTCCCCTTCCCTATTTACAGTAGCTGTATTTACATTTTTGCATTTTTCCCCTTTTCCCTCTCTTTTCTTTTTCCTTTCCTTCTTTTCCTCCTTCTCCCTTTCTAATTCTCCTCCCTATTGAATATTATCTTTCTCTTACATAGTAGCTATTATACCTTTTTGTCCTTATTTACACTTATGGTTTCTCATATCTGAGAAACAGTTTGATATGTACTCATGTGTGTCTGCTTTAACAAGTGGTGGTTTTTGTACATTAATCTGAGGGTTTCTAACATTATGCTAAATTAAGATTTACTTGATTTTTAGTGAGAAAAGGTAACTGTGACTAACTCAGTATTTTCTTCCTTTGCATTTACTTCAACAGGAAGAAGGCAGCATCAAAGAAATTGCAATCACACATCATGTAAAGGAAGGACATGAAAAAGCAGATCCTTCCCAGTTTGAACTTTTAAAAGTATTAGGGCAGGGATCATTTGGAAAGGTAAGTCATGAGTATGTGCTTTTATTTTTTTCTTTAACTGTTTATAGAAGTAGAAAGTAGAATAGTGCTCACTAGAGGCTAGGAAGAGTAGGGAGACGATAGAATGAAATGAAACGGGTACCAAAATACATTTAGTCACATACTAAGAATATGGACCAATGTCTGATAGCACAGAAGGGTGACTATAATTCACAACAATTTTATTATATACTTTATTAAGAACTAGCAGAGCACAGCAGTGTATGCCTTCCTTCCCAGCTACTTAGAGACTGAGGCAGAAGGATCATGAGTTGAAGGGTAGGATGGGCAACTTAGTGAGATTCTGTCCCTAAATAAAAAATTTTAAGGACTAGGGATATAGCTCAATGGCAGAGCACTTACCTCACATGTTTGAGGCCCCAGATTGGATCCCCTGGTGGCACAGGCCTGTAATCCCAGCAACTCTGGAGGCTGAGTCAGGAGGACTGGGCAACTTGGCAAGACCTTGACTCAAAGTAAAAAATAAAAAGGGCTGGGGATGTAAACTAGTGCTAAAGAACTTACCTAGCTGGGTTCAATTCCTAGTAAACAAAAGGAAAAACATATGCACACAGAAAAAAAATGAGCAAGCGAAACTTGAAGCTTCCCAAAATAATTATAAATGTTTAGGGAGAGAGAAATACTAATTACTCTGATTTGATCATTACGTACTGTATACATATATCAAATTACAACACTATAGCCCATAAATATGTACAATTATTATGTATCAATTAAATATATATGCATATATTTATGTACCTTAGAGAAAGAAAAGAAGGTAAAGTGTAGGTTAAAAAATCACAAGGAACTGAATGAAAATTTAAATTAAAATTGGGATAAGGAAGGTTGATTTTTGGAACTCATGTACATTTCATATACATGGGAAAATGGAAATATTTTATGAAATGCCAGTCTCCTACCCGCAGTGTTTTCTATGTTTTTACATTTCTCAGTGTCAATAAGTATGGAAAATGAGTAGTCATTCAAAAGTATATTGGAGGGCTGGGGATTCAGCCCAGTGGTTAGAGTACTTGCCTCGCAAGCACAAGGCCCTGAGTTCAATCCGCAGCACCAAAAAAAAAAAACCAAAAAAACAAAACAAAAGTACATTGGAAACTTAAGAATATTTGCAGTATTTACTTCCTACTCATTTTATCTTCCAGACCACATGACCTATCTAGTTGTGCTTCTGGATTTATTAAAAATCACAAGATATTTCTTTGATATTCTTGCCTCTTTTCAAGTCCTTGTGTGAGGTTGAAAGATGGTGCATTTAAAAATGACGGCCAAGTTTGTATTCTAGTCAATAACATCTGTTTTGTTTGTTTTGTGGTGCTGGGCTCTACCACTGAGCTACATGCCCAGCCCTTTTTATTTTTTTTATTTTGAATCAAGATCTCAATAAATTGCCCAGGCTGACTTTGAACTTGTGATCCTTCCAATTTAGCCTCCTGAGTGTCTAGAATTATAAACATGTGCCACAGTGCCCAGCTGTGTTTTTTAATATTAAAAAGTGTTTACCAAAGCTACCAAGTAATTGCTCCAGAAGATAGGACATCTTTATCAATTTTCTTCAAATAGATCTTGTCCCCCTGCTGCACACCTCAGGGGTGCCGTTTTTTTCCTCCATTTTAAGAAGTATATAGCTAGTATAATTATTACTACTAGATTGAGCTAAACCAGTTTTCAGCCAAAGGAAACTTCTAAGATTGTATTCAGCTTTGGCATGCAGTAATCCCTTACTTCTTCTCTATTAGGAAACATTTGAAGATGTTATCCTTTGCAGTTTGGCACTCATTTGTATTCTAGTGGAACTGTTTAGCAATTCTTGGCTAACATAGGTAGTTTCTTACAGTTGCTAATCTCTTTCAAACCCAAAGCATGCTTTTAATCCAAATATATACCAAGTAGCCAGCAAAGCATAATGGTTGCAACTTTAAACTCTAGGTCAGCCAGCTTTAGATTTTTTTTTTTTTGTTCTATCTACTGTATGTTCTTGAGCAAGTTATTTAACCTTTTGGGGTCCCATTTTCTTCTTCTAGCCAGCCATTAAATATTGAAGTTCCTCCAGGTCTGATTCTAAGCAACCATCCCTGTATACCTCCTACTAATTCATTTGCTCTATGCCACTGTCTTAATTGTAACTCACATACTGCTCCCATAACATTTTATCTGCAATCTAAATTGTTCCTCCAAACTCAAAACTATTATATATAGCTGCTTACTTTTCCTTCCTTCCTCCTTCCTTCCTTCCTCCTTCTTTTTTCTTTCAGTGCTGGCAATCAAACCCAGGGCCACATACCTCCTAGGCAAGCGCTTGCTCTACCCCTGAGTTATATCCCTAGCCCTTACTTATTTTTCTTATTTGCGTATCTCAAAGACACTTTAAACTTCAGCGTGTCTAAGACCAAACTCGTGATGTTCTCCCATCCCCAAACCTATCCTATTTCATTTTTCTCTGTTACTATGAGTGGCATCCAGTTAAGCAAGCCAGAAACTTGGGAGGCACTCTTGACATCTCTTTCAAGTCTCCCCTCAGCGCACACACACACACACACACACACATACATACATACATACATACATACATACATACATATGTACTCATGTACACCCCACCCTGGCCAATCTGATCTGTCACCAAATTCTGTTAATTTAGTAAAGATTTCTCCAATCACACTAGTTTTCTTCTCCATTGTCACTTTTCCAGCATACACTACCACTTTTTCTCCCTGATCTATTGAAAGAATCTCCTTAACTGGGCCTTCCAAAATTTATTCTTGCCTCAATCTATTATTGACATGACAGTGAGCATGAGTTAATCATATACTCTACCCCTTTAACCCTTCAGTAGCCTCCCTTTGGTTTTATGATAAGGACAAATTCTTCAGATGGCTGAGGAGCCCCTCAGCCTGACCCTTGTGTGCCTCTAAAACATCATTTTATATACTTTTCACGCTCTATGTTCTGGCCACATTAGTCACCTGTTTTTGATCCTTAATAAGCATTGCAGGCCCCATCCCACTAGAAAGTCTTTCCTCCTCCTATTCTCTGCCTGACACACCCTGCTCCACCTCCACCCCTTCCTCAACTGATTAGTTCCTCTTGTGCATTTGTTTATTGACTCTTTCCTCCCCAGACAATATATTTCATGAGTGCAATGGCCATGCCTCAGCAGTGAACTGGGAGGATGGTGCTTAGCATGTAATTCTGGAAAGAATTTATGAGTAATAGTCCTGCCCTTATAGGGTAGTAGTGATAATTAAATGATCAAGTCCAAATGTCCAGTAATATCTTGTATTAAATTATATTAACATGCTGCTTGGTAAAGCCAAATAGATACGTTTATTTTTATGCATCAGATTTCAAGAAACACAGTATTTAAGTTCCTAAGAATTAGCATGCTTCTCCTTTTATTTCTTTAAAAGTAATTTAAGAAAAAAAGTAATTTAAGTACCTGTTAAACACCTGTTATTTGTAAATAGCAAACATTAAAAATAGGTTGTCTCTTTTATTACTCATCCTAAAAGGCCAGTTTAAGCCAAAATAACAGGGATGACCTGTCAGAGCCTAGAATAGCCTCATGGAAGAGTGTCAGAAATGCTCTAGTGGAGGAAAGTCAGATGGCAGCTGGAACTGCTGTTGCTTCTTGCTGAGCATGGTTGGTCACTGGCCAAAGGGAACAGATACAGAACGCCCTGAGCAAAAGCCCAGGACTGGGTGACTGACCCAGATCTTGTCCCCAAAACCTCCGCTATGACAGCATGCAAATTATTTAACTTCTCTTAAGCTCTAATATGGGCATCTATAAAATAGGCATTGTTTAGTAGGCCTGCCTCCCAAAATTGTCATCATGATCTATTACAGATACTTGTGAAAGTACTGTGGGCTAAGGATTGCTGAAAAGTGTTAAGAAAGTGCTTTCAAAAACTGTTGAAGAAAGTTCAGAATCCACCAGGAGAATTTTTCTTATGGGATGGAACAAAGACTCTTGATTGGAGAATCTTAATGATGAATAAATATCAGCTAAATCCTAATTAATTTCTACCTAATTAGAATTTATTTCTGTTCAAAAATGTTAATTTCTTAATAACCTTTAACATTTAAGCTGCAGTCTACCTTAGAAGCACTTCAGTTAAGAATGTTTTCTTTCCCTAGATTGGCTCCCCATAACTGGCTGAAAAGAGCTAAAGAGTGAGGCTAGGTGATGGGGGAAGGACTTGATTGTAGGAGAGCAGCACACTGCTACCTTAGGGTTTCTGTGTGAGTTGTGGTGTTCTTCGATTGATTCCATTTCCCATTGCCCCGGCACTGTTTCTCAAATCAAGACAGTCTCACTTGTGCTAGAATTAGTTGAAAGAATCATTTTGTGATTATGCGCTAATAGCCTGGTATGCTAAATCAAATAATTGAGAACTGACCCTAAAGTTATTTCTTGATTGTAATTGCTTCTCTTCTTCCCAATTTTGGCAGCTCAAGAACACTGCTACAAAAGGACGGGTAGAGGGCTGAGCATGATGGCACATGCCTATAATCCCAGCACTCTGGGAGGCTGAGACAGGAGGATCACAACTTCAAGTCCAGCCTGGGAACTTTAACAGCAAACCAAGAGCCTGTCTCAAAAGGGGAGGGGGTGGAGCTGGGAATGTAGCCCAGTGAAGAGGCCCTGGGTTCAATCTGCAGTACTGAAAAGGAAGGGGAGGTTGGAGGGTGGGAAGGAGAGGGGGCGAGCAAGAGCGCAAAAGGGTGGGGGGAGAGAGAGAGAGAGAAAGAACATGAACTAATTCTGACACGGGGCTGGGTATATAACTCATTGGAAGAGTGCTTGCTACACAAGCATGAGGCCCTTGTTTGATCCCCAGCACAGAGGGAAAAAAAAAGATTGGATTCATAAGAATTTTTGGTCGGTTACAGTGATTGCGAACGGTTTAGAGATGAGTGCACGGACTGCAACCCAAAATCCACTTATTTATCACAAAGTGCCAACACTGCAATTAAACCCGAATACTAAGGTTTTAGTTTAGAAAAACAATTCATATATTAACATCTTTCATCTTAAAAACAATACACATGCCATAGGTTCGCCACTGCTGAGTCCTGTGCTATACTTTAAACATGCGGGGATTTTCTCTAATCGTTACATACATAAAGACCTTTTTATCTTAATGTACAAGGTTGATCAAAATATATGGTGAATGTTTAACTACTTAACAGTTTAACCTGAGCATCACTCAGGCAGCGCATCTGTTGATGTGTTAACTATCTCGAGCATCGCTCAGGCAGGTGTCCTTTTCATTTCAACCAGTCGATTCTTGTATTGAAATAAATTTGATAAAATTGTCATTTTTATATATTCCTTTATAAAAATGAATGGAAAATATGCAAATTTTGGCCACCCTGTATTTAAATAATTGGACTGGTAAGTGATTAAATTTTTAAAGCATTTTTTTGCAGTGCCATTAATCCCTCTCAAAGCATACTACTCTTTGCTTAGAGCATACTTAAACATCATTCTTACCACTTCCTGAAGCAGTTCTGGAAGTCCTCTTTCCTGGATATCTTTGCAAAGTGTGATCCAAAATAGTAGTGAATGCTGCTGCCGAGTGCCATCCAACAGAAATAGAGGCTCATAAAAACATTATGAGCCTCTATTGTGAGACTTCTGACTCTTGCCAAAAGTCAAAATGACCATGAAATGTAAACGTTTTAAATCAATTCTAAACATCAAGGTAGCCATAATAGTGCAGCTAAAGACACTTGTGAAAGAGGACTTCCACAACTGCTTCAGAAAGTGGTAAGAATGATGAAATAAATACGTTCAAAGAAAGGAGGGATGTTCTATGGGGTTTAATGGCAGTGTGTCTTCTACTGTAATAAATTTCTTTAGTTTAAAAATTAACTGTATGTTTAGATCATATCTCCTATTATATGTTCTTTGAGACCTGGCAAACAACCAAAAAAATTATATTCACTTACATTAACACCCCAAGTTACAACCATTGTTTACAACTTCTGTAATATTTTAGAATTTGCATATATTCTTTATTATTGCAGGGATCTTACATTCACAAAGGTATATAGTGTGCAATCATTTGTAACATTTATTTTCTCTTATTTTAAATACAGGTTTTCCTAGTTAAGAAAATCTCAGGCTCTGATGCTAGACAACTTTATGCCATGAAGGTATTGAAGAAGGCCACGCTTAAAGGTAAATGCTGCTGCTATTTGTAATGGTCATGTAATCTAAACAAACTGGAAGTTTTGAGTAGAATTCATGTGACTCTAAAGCCACTTACATTCTGAATTGGTTCTGTTACCAGCTTTAAATTTAGACTTGTAAGGAGCTAGGGATTTAGCTCAGTGGTTAGAGTGCTTGCCTCACAAGTACAAGGCCTTGAGTTTGATCCCCAGCACCAAAAAAAAAAGAAAAAAAAATAAATTTAGACTTACAGTGAATTTTTCCTACTGAATTAGGAATCATATGACTTGTGAGAATAGGAATTGCTGTATTATTAAAAAAATTGTAAATTCATTTGGGCAAGTAGAAGTTGTGAACATTAAAACTGGATTGATACATCTTCAAATTAATATATGTTTTTAAAACTTACTGGAAGCAAAATAGCTTATTATCTTGACTTCTGGTCTCCAAATAAGTTTTTATCCTGAGTCTATGATTCTGAAAAATCTAGTGCAGGATCCGAGAAAGGAACAAGCTCTGTCAGATATTAAAGTTTATTTAAAGCAGCAGTAATCGAGTGTGTTATTGATGGAAGTAATACAAACATAGAAGTCAGTGGAACAAAATAGTACAAAATATATGTTAAATTTTATTATATTTGCTACAAATATTGAGTACTTGCTGTACTCTATAACAAAGCAGGTGTATAGAACAATGAGAAATTAAATAATGATTTCAAAAATTGGGTTTGAAATACACATTTGAGCAACCTGTAAAAACAGTTCGGAGTCTTTCCTTAAGCCCTAAACCATAACAAACACCAACCTGTTTATCTCTAAAAGATAAAAATTCCTAAAAGGAATAATACAACTCTATTATTATACCTAAAAAATTAGCATACAGATGTCCAGTCAGAGTTCAAATTCCCAGTTGTCCCTACTGTTGTAATTCATTTTCCTTTGTGCAATTTGTTCAAACCAGGATCCATACTTAGCAGTTTATCTCTTTAAGTCTTTTCATTTCCATTTCTTGTTTTTCTCTTGTAGTTTATTTGTTGAGAATACTTGTTCCTTCCCCTACCCCACCCATTTTGAGGCTTCCTGTTCTTATTTCATGGGTGCCAATATCACTTTTGGTAGTTTGGTTCTGTTCTCTACATTGTCTCTGCTTCCCTTTGTTCTTTTTTTTTCCTGTTTTATTTTTCTGCTTTTTTACGTTTATAGTCTTTTCTCAAATGTCTAGTGATCTTTTGCTACTTTTACCTCACTTAGGAGTGAGGTACTGAAAAACCGATTGAAAAAGTTATTAGGCTTAGATTTTAGCTTTCTCTAATCTGCTGTGTTAATTACTGTTGACACATCCTCTGCTATTTTTTAAAATTTTATTTTAGTGGTACATTTTAGATATACATAATGATAACATTCATCATATGGAATTTGTATCTGTACATAATATATCTTGCTGCTGCTTTTTTCCCATTCCCTTCCCTTCAACCCCTCCTCCCTCCTTATTTACAAAAGCTTTGTTTCCATTTTTTCCTTTTATTCTTTTTTTCTTATCCCTCTGTTCCTTTTCCCTCCCCCTCCCTCGTTCCCCTTGCTATTTGAACAATTTCTTCCCTTTCCCAATATAATACATTTTAGTCCTTATTTACACTTTCAGTTTCTCACACCAGAGAAACAGTATAGTATATAAACATGTGTGTCCAATTTATTTCTCTTAAGAGTATGGCCTCAAGATGGATCCATTTAAAAAAAAAAGATGCATCCATTTACCCAGAAATGTTTCAAGCTTATCATTCTTTATGGCAGAGTAGTACTCTGTTCTATAAAAAAAAACACATCTTCTTTACCCATTCTTCAGTTGATGGACATTTGGGCTGTTTCCAAGATTTAGCTATTACGAACTGTGCCACTATTAACATGGGTGTTCATATATCACTGTGGTATGATACTGTTAATTCTTTTAGGAAGATACCAAGAAGGGGATAGCTGGGTCAAATGGAACCTCTAGTCCAAGTTTTTTGAGGACTCTCCACACTGATTTCCACAGTGGTTGCACCAGTCTGCATTCCCACCAACAATGGAAAAGGGTTCCTTTTTCACCACAGCCCCTCAGCATCTTCTGCTATTGCTTCCTCTTCTGTCCTTTGTTCTTTTGGATTTATGCGTATAGTAGTCCCCATTTATCTGTAGCTTTACTTTCTATTGTGTATTGTGTATTGTGAGTAGTGTGATGAATTCTTGCTCTGTCCCACTTAGAACTTGAACCATCCCTTTGTCCAACATATGCATGCTGTATACACTATCCATAGCCCCTCAGTCACTTAGTAGCCATCTTGGTTGTTAGATGGTTATTGCAGTGCCCATGTTCAAGTAACCCTTATTTTACTTAGTAAGGGCTCCAAAGCACAGAAGTGATACTGCTGGCCATTTGGACAAAGAGAAGCCATAAAGTGCTTCTTAAATGAAAAGTTGAAAGTTTAGTAAACATTTTGAGAGAAACAAAGATCTTATCATGTAACTTTTATTACAGTCTCTTGTTACAGTTTTTCTTTTTTATTTTTTTGTTTTATTATTGTTAATCTCTTACTGTGCATAATTTATAAATTAAACTTTATCATAGGTGTGTATGTATAGGAAAAAACATAGTATTGATAGGGTTTAGTACTATTCAAAATTTCACACATCTACTGGGAATCTTATCCCATATCCCTCACAAATAAGAGAGTACTACTATAATTTTTCCATTAATGTCACTTCAGTGGGGTTTTGGAAGAAGGTAGAGAGTAAAACATAGATATTTAACCAGAAGTTTCTTTCCATTTTAAAGTTCCTATTAATACAGTAAGTGGGGGGGGTCACATAGAAGTCAGTGACATTAGGTCAAGTTAGTGGGGAATTTTGTCCTATTAAAGTTGGTCTGTTGGCCTAAAAGATTTTGTAAACCAGCATAAAGTAGTTTCTTAATCCATAGTCCTAGAATCATAAACAGCATTTCTTATTTACTCTGATGTTGAAGTCAAAGAGGTTTTAAATGTAATAACTATGTCAGAAGAATCTAGCTGATTTCTCAGCTTGCGTAAGTATTAACAACAGGATTTAGAAGTTGACTGATAAAATATGACTTCTTCTGAACTAATATATACTAATAAAAATTCCTGATTGTAGGATGATTTGTATTTGTCACTGGGCCTTTACATAAGGAAAAGAATCCAGGATAGAATTATTACACCATCCTAACTCAAACAAAAATGAAAAAATTCTTTAGTGAGTGAATCTTAGTATTCATTTTCAACTAAACAAGGTCTCATCAATGTTGCTAATAAGGAAATGTAGAAAACTGTCTCACAGGATAATCATAATCAAAAGAAAATCATCTTGTTGAAGCCCATCATTTTGTAGAGGACAAAACACAAATTCCCTGAGCAGTGAAATGATTTGACCTAGGTAACTAATCTAGTTAGTAACAAAGCCACTAAACCATATAATTTTTGTTTTCATTGTGGAAGAATAATAGAAGAGGGATATATAATGGATATATTGGTGGATATTTTCACTGATTACTGAG
The DNA here is from genome assembly GCA_004026905.1 of Hystrix cristata. NCBI lineage: Eukaryota > Metazoa > Chordata > Mammalia > Rodentia > Hystricidae > Hystrix > Hystrix cristata. Next base: position 108,061 of record PVJO010003014.1, read on the forward strand.
CCAAGGAGTGATTTTTAAATGATACACTTATATACTTACTGAAAGAGGGAGAAATTTTAAATCCAGCTTTAAGATAATGGGAATTAATCAAAGATTTTAAGGGTAACAATGGACAAAGCAGATTTAAACTAGATTAGCAGTCCTGGGTAATTAACTTCATTCACATAAAAAATAGAAAGGGCATGTTAGATATGATAAGGCAGGTACCAGAGTTGTTGTGATAGGACAAAGTAATGAAATTCACAGATTGATACTGAATTTGATACACTAGCTGGAAAAATCAGTTAAGACAGCTGCACAGACCTCAAGAGGAATTGAGTGCTCACTTCAGTAGCACATATACTAAAGTTCTGGAAAGAGCAATTGATTCATATTCCTGACTTTCCCATGTTCGGTCAGTTTGCACCAAAATCTCCCAGTTGAGAGTAGAAAACGTGTAGGGTTTTTTTTTTTTTTAACCTCATTTGTTTTCCCCAGATGCTTTATTTCTATGTTTTAAATATCTGTGGTTACCTTAAATTCCAAATAAAACCAATTCAACTTTTTCCCTGTCCACACTTCTTCCAAAAAGACTCCCATTCTTTCTATCCTAATCATTTACATAAGCATTGAGAGTATTTTTACCAGAATGTATTCTGTTCATATACATGTCTGTCATTGCCACTACATTATGAGGCTTATGAGGATTATCTTATCTGTATTTGTATTCCTAATGCCTAGCACATAGACTTTGCTCAGGAAACATTTGGTTGCCAGAAGAGAGCTTTGCCCCACAAGATCAAACATAAATTCGTGCTAGTATTCTAACCAATAATCTGGAATCTGGATCCTCTGCCTATTTCATCTCCCCTGTAATAAACCTCTGTTTCCACAATGATTTGACTCCTTCCTGTTCATCATTAATGCCTCCATTTCTTATGTCAACACTCCATACCTGGTCTTTTCTATGGCCTATCTTTCCAACCCTTTTTCCACTGAACAAGTCTTAAAGCTTGTGCCCTAACTGACTCTTTCCTCTAGCCTTCCTATGTAGGTAAAACTAATCTTGCCCTTCGCTAAATTCCTGCACTACTCACTACTGGTAATAAATTATTTTTAATCTCTTAATCATATTCATAATGATAGTTTGGGATATAATAATGGTAGCTACCTGAATCTCTCTTACCTACCAGGTTCTAGGCATAAACCTTATTTCAAATGATCACATACTCCTAAAGGTACAGTGATATAATCCCATTTTATAGCTGAAAAGTAAGAAAGGTTCAGAGAATTTAATAAGTAATTTACTCAAGATTACACAGATCTGAATCTAGATCTTTCTGTCTAACTGCAAAAAACTGTTCTTTCAGCTTTACCACAGTATTTCCTTTCTGCCCTTTGTCCCTTTCCTCCCTCTCTCAAAATAGACCTTTGAGGGCATATCCATCCTTCATTATTTGTGCTACATTTTATAGATACTTACTGAATTGTGTTAATAGTATTGACAGAAATAGTGAAATTTATTTCAGTTTCTTGTTGTATTTTAATATTTCATTAGAGTGCCTTCTTTTTTAAAAGCTGCATGCCATTTTCCACAACTTTGGTTAAAACGCTTGTAAATTTGACATTTAAGCCAGCACTTAATATGTTCTCTGTATTTTTTAACTCAAAGCACAAAGATACACATTTCTTTTGGTTATATAATGTAGTAAAAGAGATTTGTATTAATTTTGTAAATTCAAGAGCAATAAAAAATTCACATTTTTATACACATAAGCAAAATTTATTTAAAATAAACACTAGAAATAATCTGTTTTTACATTATCTTTGAAAACTATTGCAATGTAGCATATGTGCAATCTTTTGTAGTTCGAGACCGTGTTCGGACAAAAATGGAACGTGATATCTTGGTAGAAGTTAATCATCCTTTTATTGTCAAGTTGCATTACGGTGAGTTCTGAACCTTCTCCCCCCAATCCCTTTGTCTCATCCCCTCACTCTCTGAGTACTTTGAGATATACTATGTATATAAATATTTTCATATATTTGTATGTGTTTAGCAATGCATGTATTGCAGTCATGAAAATTAAACTATTTCTTCTTAGGCAAACATTAGAGCATTTGTTTATTTTAAACATTATAAAGTTAGTTCCTGAGTGGTAGCCATAGAAATAGATAAGAATAATTATGTTTCTATTATAAGAAGTAATAATAATGTATTAACATTCTATAGTCCATATGTGTTGTTAGCCCACCTTATAGGCAAGAAAGATCTCTAGTGTCAGTGTCCTAAAACTGTTACTACCTTTCTCTTGTCCAAAGCAACATGCTGCTTATCGGCATATAAAGCCATAATAATTCTTACTATATATAATTAAATCTAATCAACCCACATTTTTTTTTCTGTAGCGGCATGGTTTTTTTTTTTCATTTTATTTCATGTTTAAGACTTCTTCTGTCCCAAGGCATTTTTATTGACCTCATGTTTAAAATTATTATAATCCTGAGAAACTCTTATCTGCAAAAAAATTTGGGGGTTCCATAGTAGGAAACATTGCATTTAACATTTCCACAAGGAAACTAAGTCAGTGGTTTTCCCTTAAGTAAAAATAAGTTTAGATGTATGATTTAATCATAAATGTGCTAAAATAACATTCATTTGTGAATGAAGCGACCTAATATAAGCCTAAATAAACAATAAACTACAATGGATTAAACAGAAATTTTCATTTTTTCGTTCAGCTTTTCAAACTGAAGGGAAGTTGTATCTTATTTTGGATTTTCTCAGGGGAGGAGATTTGTTTACACGCTTATCCAAAGAGGTATGTAATTAATGTCTCTTCTTAATCTGTTTATTCTCTTTCTATTTCAACTAAAGCTTTGTTATATTTCAATATTATGCTTATCAGATATTCTCTAGTGGCGTTAAGATTCTTACATTGAAGAAACTGAGCCAAAACGAGTTCTTTTCCTGTCTTTTGAGTTTATCCTGAAAGCAAGACTTTAAATTAACAAACTTGCTTTGCTTCTTTTCTTTTTTAGTTTTCTCAGAAGTAATAATATATCAACAAGATAATCAGTAGTAGCAATTTGGCGTACATTGTAAAGATCACTTTTCATTTCTAAAATGTTATTGTGTGTGACAATGGCACAAAGAAAATAGTTATTACTTAAAATATAAGATTATTTCTCCCACAGTGTATAGTTAATATTTAGCAAGTGATTGACCCATTAGATCATTTTGTAAATTTATTTCATTAGTAAATTGTGAATAAAGATATGTCTAGTTAGCATATTTGTAAATCATTGAATATTTAAGCTCTAAATTATAACTTTAAAAATCACACAAAAAGAAAATAAAGACATTATTATCATTATTACTATTATTTTATCTTAGGTGATGTTCACAGAAGAAGATGTCAAATTCTACTTGGCTGAACTTGCACTTGCTTTAGATCATCTACATAGCCTGGGAATAATCTATAGAGACTTGAAACCAGAAAAGTAAGGAATCATGCTGCTAAATGGAATACCATGTTTAGGAGATCATAAAAAATAGTGATTTCATAGAACTCCCACAGCATCGCATTAGAGTACCTGTGCTTCACAACACTGCTAACACTATATTTTATTTATATATATACACACACACAAATATATACATGTATACATATATATATACACACATGTGTGTGTATCTATATACATGTATATATTTATATATACATATATACACACATACACACACGTACATACACACACACTGTATTCTTATTCCTTTTAAATCTTGGTTAATCAAAGAAATTATCTTGTTCTCAATTGCATTCTTTGATTTTTTAATGATGTTAAAATATGTTTTTGTTTATTGGCAATTTTATTTTTGTGTGTGTTTTCTATTCATGGTCATTGCTCATTTTTCTTTTAGACTGCTATTTTTCCTGGTAGTTTATAAGAGAACGTCACAAATTAAGAAATTTTAACCGGTAAGCCAGGAGCCTATAGGCCCAGCTACTCAGGGGGCTGAGACAAGATCACTGGAGCACAGGTTGGCGGCCAGCCTGGGCAATGTAGCAAACCCCACCTAAAAAAACAAAACAAAACAAAACAAAACTAGGTGCCGTGGCACATGCCTGTAATCCCAGTACTCTGGGAGACTGAGGCAGAAGGATCGCAAGTTTGAGCCGACTCCAGACACTTTAGCAACTTACTAAGACCCTGTCTCAAACTAAAAAATAAAAAAGGTCTAGGGTTGTACTTCAGTGCAAAGGCCCTGGGTTCAATCCCCAGTACTACAAAAAAAGATGAATTTTGATCATTTAACATATGTTACAAATACATTTTTCCACTCTATCTTTTAATTTTAAATTTGTTATTTTAATCTACACACATTTTTTTTCCTCAGTCACATCTACCAATCTTCTGTGATTTCTCCCATGACCTGTCTTCTTAGAAAGGCTTTTCCCAAATCCATGATCAGATATTTTTCTTCTAATTTTATAAATTCCTTCTTTTATTTATCACTCCATCTAGAAAATTTTGGTGTGAAGAGTAGTATAGAACTAGCCCTTTCTCCCAAACACCATTTATTGAAAATTGTCTTCTTGTAATTTCACATTTTAAATTAAACAAATTTTCCATAGCTCTTATAGTAGCAATCATCAAGAAGCTGATATTTAAATTGTATATACACACTTCCATGTTTCAGTTTGTCCTTGTTTACAGTCTACCACTAAATAAAGTTGTTTCATTTTCAAGGGTATAAGGAAGAATATAGATAAAGAATAAAGAATATTTTATACAGCTTTATTGAGGTATAATTCCATACAGTTTATCCATTTAAAGTGGCACCAGCCTATAGACCCAGCACATCAGATGCTGAGGCAGGAGGATCACTTGAGCCTAGGAGTTCAGAACCAGCTTGGACAACATAGTGAGGCCCTATCTCAAAAAAAAAGTGTACAGGGGAGGGGAATGGGAAAAAAAGGAACAAGATATGTCATGTACAGGTACAAATCCCCTGTAATGAATGTTATCACTATGTACGTCTAAAATGTACCGTTAAAATAAAATTTTTTAAAAAGTGTACAATTCACTGCTTTTAGTATATTTACAGTTGTGTAACCATCATCTTTATGAAATATTTTGAATATTACTTTAAAATGTTATGTGCAAAATTTAAATTATATATTGTGACAGGAAGTAGTGGAAGTGAGTCTTTGGAACTCTTTCAAGTGATTGTATAAAAATTGTTATTCTTTTATACTTTACATTTCAGTTAGGGGTACATTTTATATGGTTCTGTTTTATCTCCCAGATAACTAATGAGTTTTCCCCATCATTTTCTCAACTTCTAACTATGATGATACAAAATATGGTAAAATTTCTTGTGAGAGTAAGTATCCAAGGGCAGAGATTATACTTCAGTAGTAAAATGTTTGCCTACCATTTGCTAGGCCCCTTGTTCAATCCCTAGTATGAGGAAAAAAAGAATAAGTATTCAAGCATATAATCCTTAGAAGAAAAAAATTACTATAAACATAAGAGTAAGCAGGCTGGGGATTTCGCTCAGTGGTTAGAGTGCTTGCCTTGCAAGCACAAGGCCCTGAGTTCAATCCCTGGCACCAAAAAAAAAAAAAAAACATAAGAGTAAGCATTCATAGAAGTCAGTGTTTTATAGTATTTAATTGAATATACTTGTAATAGACCATTATGTTAGCATTGGTCATACAATTTTATATGAAGCGTGTGCACTGTCTCAAGGCTTGAGTAAGATCAAATGTAGGTAAAAGTGCTTATATTGAGATCTTTCCTATAGATATCTAGATGTTGAAATTAAATTGAAGTAATATTCAGTTAGTAAGTGATCCAGTTAAATACCATGAGCTTGGGAGAACTTTAAATTTTAAGCCACATGTTTCTATGAACTTACATATTCTTTTAAATTATAACTCTGTTATACTAAATATGGTTAAAATAATTATTAAAAGAATGCATTCATAGCAAATATCTTGTTATGAAAGAGACCTGAAAAGTATATCCCTATTGAATTATCTTCACTAGTAAACTTTGTTGTAATTATGTTTGAGTTGATGTATAAAGAAGATTGGTGATGTTTTTGTGATAGTAAAATTTTACTTGCATACTTTGTTAGAATTAAAAGTAAATATATGCCTGTATTGTGGAATAGCTTTAAATATAAGTGAAATAGTTTGTACTTGACCTTTCAAGTCAGTATACTAACATACCTATCCAGAAATAGTTATTGGCTTATAGCTTAGTGCCTATTCCTTTTTGTAGCTCCATAATTAATGACATTACTCCTCACTGAAGTATCTGTGCAAGCCAGTATCATTTTCCAACTGTCCTTCTTTGTCATGGTCCAAAGAGTTTGCTAAATGCCCCTTTCTGTTTTCTCTCAATTATTTTCTAAAATTATAGATCTAGTTATCTCCATCTCCGTGCCTGTTTACCTTTTATGATCTCCATCCTTGTGAAGAAGCAAAAAAAAAAAAATTATAATGCTTTGTAGGCCATCTATAGACTGGCCTCATTCATTCAACATTCTTTGCTCTGTGCTCCACCATTCACTGATCTACAAAAATGAATAAAGTCATATCTCTCTTTTTTTTTTAAACATAATATCTATTCTACCCCTTTGTCCTTATTTACACTTATGGTTTCTCATATGAGAGAAACAATTCGATGTGTACTGATAAGTGTCTGATTTATTTCACTTAATAGTATGTTCTCAAGGAACATCCATTTACATACAAATGACTCTAGTTTATCCTTTTTTATGGCGGTGTAGTACTCCATTGTGTAGAAAAACCAAAAGAGAGGAGAACTAGATAGGGAAAAGGGGGATAAAGAAGAAGGTTAAAAGAAAAGTAAGATGAAAGGAGAAAAAATGGTAAAATGTAACTACACTTGTTGCAAATAGGGATGGGTGAATGGAAGGGAGGGGAGGGGAAGGGGGAAAGAGGGGGGAAAACCAAGATGTATCATGTACAGGTACAAAATAATCATGTTGATTATGATCATTATGTATACAATGTACCATTACATGTTCTTGGTAAAAATAAAAAATTTTAAAAAAATAAATAAAGTCAGACATCTAGGAGTTTATAATTCCCAGGAAGACCAAAAACACTGGAGAATGTGTATAGTGAAGAGATACAGTAGGTCAGTGAAAAACAAGGAGTGTGAGGAGGGTGATACATTGAGAAAAGGATTGTGTAGGTTGTGTCAGGGAAAAAAAAAACTAGAAAAGGATACTTGAGTTTGATACCTTATAAATGACCAAGAGAAAGACAAATCTTATGCTTTTGACTTTGTAGACACTCTGTTATGCAAGCACTGGGAGGTTTAGTCAGGCCACCTCTGCAAAAAAGAATTAGAAAATGCAAATTGGAACAATATAGCTTACTTATTTGGTTGTCTTCCTTATAGTTTTCAAATGCTTCTGTCTAATTAATACAAGTTTATGGCATTGCCTTTGGCATCTTTTATGAATATGCATTTAAAAAATATTTACCCCCTTTATTTTTGCCTTCTTATTTGTGATCTAAAGCAATATTTCAGAATAAATGTGGTGATCTGATGCTTAAGAAGTCAATTCAGTTTTAGCTTCTGTAAACTTCTAGTGGTTTAAAAGATTTTCTGCCTTTGTTTTCTTTCAGCATACTTCTTGATGAAGAAGGACACATCAAGTTAACAGGTAAAAATCCTCATTTTATTAAAATACTCTCTTCTACCCTGTATAATTTCCTTTAAATTTGTTTATAGTACAAATATTGAGTAATATATTACAAACTTGGATTATAGTTTTTAATAATTATTATAAATATTGGAATTCAAAGTTTAAATATTTTCTGTGCAAATTATTGAGGATATTTATGATTTCAATAATTATTTTGGCAGATTTTGGCCTAAGTAAAGAGTCTATTGATCATGAAAAGAAAGCATATTCTTTTTGTGGAACTGTGGAATATATGGCTCCAGAAGTAGTTAATCGTAGAGGTCATACCCAGAGTGCCGACTGGTGGTCTTTTGGTGTCTTAATGGTAAGGTCTGGATTTTGGGTTTTTTAAGGAATGAGAGTTGTTATTTTGTTTATTACATGAAAATCAACAGTAAATATCATGAGAAAGAAACTAGTATTTTTATTTTCTATGTTTTATAGTGTAGGTAGTAAATAACCAAGAATAAAGATTGCCTGTAGTGTAGGACTGTGGAACCCATTAGCTAATTTCATCTCGTCCTAATTTGAAAAGGCGAAAATGTATTTCCTTAGATTATCTGGTGATAGTAACAATCTAAAGCATTAATGGTGCTTACTCTTTGTGAGAACCTAGTCGGTTGGAAAGTGATGCTTTAAAAAAAGTTCATATGAAATTGGCATATCTGTCAGATTGTTCACATATCTAACACTTTAAAATTGCCACTTAAAATGTGATAAATTTCTACAAAAGAACTATATAGCTCGATTATGTTTTAGGAATTATCAAGAAGTTCAATAATGAATAAAGTAAAAATACAGATCACTTGTTTTATAGCTAACAATTATAGATTTGTTTATAATTAAGACAATTCGTGTTTTAGGCTCTAGACTTGAGATTTTATACTTGTTGACTAATACCTCTAATTATTTTACCTTTGTATAGTTTGAAATGCTCACTGGTACACTACCTTTCCAAGGAAAAGATCGAAAAGAAACAATGACTATGATTCTTAAGTAAGTATTTTTTAATGGTGATGTTAAAGTACAGATTTTAAAATAAATACATCAGACTAAGAAATGAGATTTTAAAGTATCAGGTGTAGTATAAGAAATAACTAGGGGCTGGAGATTTATCTCAGTGGTTAGAGTGCTTGCCTCGTAAGCACAATGCCCTGAGTTCAATCCCCAGCACCCAAAAAAAAAAAAAGAAAAAAACTAAACAATGTTACATGGTTTAAATATGAACAAACTACATAGGTTTAAAGTGCTCATATTATCATTATATGAATGGTGAAATAGTAGAAGGTTTATCTTTGAGACTTGGAATATGATGAGTATGCCCATTATTCCACTTCTAGCTGCGTTGTCCTCTAGGTCCTAGCCAGTATGGTAAAGCAAGAAAAAAAGTATGGCATAAAGTTTAAAAAGAAGAAATAAAATTGTCATTATTTAGATAACATGTATCCATAGAAAATCTGATCATAATAGAAATTCTTAGAATTAATAAGTTTAACAAAGTTATTGCTTATAGGGTTAATAAACAGAAATCTGTTCCATATAAATCTATTTCATATCTGTATACTAGCAGCAGAAAATGAAAATTTAAAAGCAGATACTGTAGCTGGACATGATAGCATACCTATAATCTCAGCTATTCAAGAGGCCAAGTCGGGGATGGAAAACATGAGGTCAGCCTGGAAAATTTAGAGAGACCCTGCCTCAAAATAAAATAAAAAGGACTGAGAATATAGATGAATGGTAGAGTGCTTACCTGGCATGCATAAGGCCTTGAGTTTAATGCTTAGCACCAAAAAAGAAAAAAAGAAGTGGATACTGTTAACAATAATATATCAGATACCTAGAGGTGAATCTAGCAAAAGTTATACAAGACCACTGTACAGAAAACTAGAAAACTGATTTTGTGTGTTTGTGGTACTGAGGATTGAAGCCAGCACCTTCACATTGAGCTACATCCCCAGCCCTTATTTATTTTTTATCTAGAAGTTTTTATTAAAAGGAAATTTAAAAGACCAACATAGCTGGGAAAGATAAGCCATGTCTGCATTATAACAGACCTACTGTTGTAAAGATGTTAGTTCTATGGATCGGTGTTCTCAAATAAAATTATTGTGCAAGCCATGCACATAATTTTATGTGTTTTAGTACCCACATTTAAAAAGTGAAATGAAACAATTAAAATTGATTGTAATAATGTATTTCATTTAACTCAGTATTGACTATGTTATCATTTCAATATGTAATCAACATTTAAAAATGATTGAGATATTAAGACTTTTTTCCTGTTTGAAATTCAGTGTATATTTTTTATTTACAATTTGAGCTGGCCACATTTCAAGTGCTCAGTGACCACATGTGGCTATTGGCTCCCCTGCTGGATGATAAAACTAGAGTATCAATGGAAATGAAATAAAACTCTTAATAATTTTTTTAATGTGGAACTTGATAGACTAATTCTGATATGATAATAGACCAAGAATAGCTGAAACAGTCTTAAAGATGATCCAGATAGAAAAACTTGGGCTGGGGATTTAGCTCAGTGGTTAGAGTGCTTGCCTCGCAAGTGCAAGGCCCTGAGTTCAATTCCCAGCGCCAAAAAAAAAAAAAAGATAGACTTGTTTTACCAGCCATCATGTCTTACTATAACTGTAACTAGGACAATATGGCATTGAAATAAGTATGGAAGTAGACTTGTACAATAGACTAGAGAGTCTAGAAATAGATCTACACATATATAAAACCTTAATTTACAGTTAATGGGAATTGCAGAGCAGTAGGAAAAGAACAGTCTCTTAATGAGTGATACTGGAAAAGATTCCATTAACAGAGAGTAAAAGAAATTTGTTACACATAGAGCCAACAAAGGACTTGTATCCAGAATGTGTCAAGAATGCCATTGAAGCAATAAGAAAACAAACAAATAATACAATATGGGCAGGACACTTAGGGACCTCACGAAAGAGAATATTCAATGGCCTATAAACTTATGAAAAGATGCCCAGCTTCATTAATTAGAAAATGCAAATTACCTGACAGGGCAGTACACACCTGTAGTCACAGCTATTCAGGAGGCTGAGGCAAGAAGATCCCTTGAACCTAGAAGTTCAAGGCCAATCTGGGTAACATAACAAGAAAGAAAATGCACAAGGCGTGGTGGCACACGCCTGTAATTCCAGCACTTGGGTGGCTGAAGCAGGAAGATTGCCATGAGTTCAAGGCCAGCCTAAAGTATGTAACGAGACCTTGCCTCAAACAGAGAAAATGCAAATTAATAACTTTAATAAGCTACCAGTGCGTGGCTAGAAGTATGAAGAAGCTGACAACCTGGACGTTTAGGGGACATTGTCTCTAAAGAGCATAATCGCTACACGTATGGGAGAGATTTTTGCACTCATTTGTTTAGGAGCCCTCCGGTAGACTCCAGACTATGGCAGAAAGTGTGAAGTCTCTCATTTTCACAGACTGTATTCATCACAAATTTAACAGATCAAGAATTTCAGGAAAATGTTTCCACCTTCACCTGCAGGTCACAAAAATATGGTGGAGATCCACAACACCCTCAAACTGCATATTGTTACCAAAATGTACATAACAAACAAAAAAAGGAATTGTGGCACCTATAATCCCAGCTATTGGGGGACTGAGACAGGAAGTTCCCAAGTTTCAGCCCAGCCTGGGAAACTTGGTGAGACTCTGTCTCAAAAAGGACTGAGGGTGTAGCTTAGTGGTAGAGTGCCCCTGGGTTCCCCAGTACCATCCCTGCCCCCAAAATACAAAAGATGGCCATATTGGGGGAAAGATGTAGTAAAGACACTTAGATTAGGAAAAGTACATAACCCTCACGTTCACAAGAATGTATAACTGAAAGTGGTTAAATATTTGATAACAGTCAAGCCCCTTAAATTGCCACAAGGACATCCAACAGAGGAGAACATGTCTAATGCTTACCTCAAAAGCACTGGAGGCACCTATGCTTGCATGCCTGTAATTCCAGCACCAGGGATGCTGGGGTAGGAAGATTGCTGGAATTCAAGGCCAGCGGGAACTACACAGCAAGAAAACCACAAAATGAAAACAAAAAAAGAGCAGGTGTAGTGATGCATGCCTGTAATCCCAGCACTCTGGGAGGCTGAGGCAGGAGGATCACAAATTCCTGCCCAACCTGGGCAACTTAACAAGATAGCAGTTAAATCCCGATGCCTTAGCATAGCAGCTTTAGGTTTTAAAATACAAATCATTTTTATTTCAAGTTGGTGAGAAAATGTTTTCATTAAAGTATATTTTAAATCTCAGTCCAAAAGAAAAGACTGAAAATACAAAGTGTTGGTGGGATGTGGAGCAGTGACAACTTTGATACATAGCTGTCAGGACTATAAATACTCATATAGCAACTTGGGAAAGCCATTTTTGTTATTATCTTGTAAAGATAAAACCATTTCTCCCACTCCTAGGCATGTACTCAATTTATATGCATCAAGGTACTCACACATCAAGACACAGTACAAAGCTGTTCATGCAAAGATTATTTGTAATAGTGGAAACTGGATTATTACCAGTAAAAAGAAATAATAATTATGGCATACTCATACAGTTGAATACAGTAAGAATTGTATTTACTACTATCTGTAAATATTTTAGGTCTTGTAGGCCACACACAATCTGTCACATATTCTTTATTTGTATTTTTTAAGACAACCCTATAAAAACATAACACAGTTCTTAAGAGTTATACAAAAACAGGTCCAGGCTTTTGGCTCGTGGGCATACATACTATGCCTTACATCAGACAGTTACGTCCAACAACTTGAGTAAATCTCACAAGAACATTGAGCAGCAGAAGTTCATACACAAAAGAATAAATACTATGATTCTATTTATAAAGTTTACAAAACAAGCAAAACCGAAGCATATTTTAGGTCCATATTTAGATGGTAAAAGCTGGAAGCAAAATAAGGAAAGTGGTTACAGTAGATGAAGGGTTCTGGCAATGTTTTATTTCTTAGCCAGATGACTCTTCGCTTTATGGTGAATCATTGAGCTGTGTACTTTGGGTGGTTTTTTGTTTGTCTGGTGAAGTTTGGGGGTTTTTTTTGTTGGTTTTTTTTTTCTGACATGTTTTATGCTATTCGGAATAAAAGTTTAAGCATACATATTACATAAATGAATGAATGTTCACTGAACCTTCTTAACTGAACCTTCTTCATTCCATCTGCTCTGGTCCTCTTCTTTCAGCTAACAAATACTCTGTAGTATTGAAAAAACCAAACCCTTTCATTGGCCTTCCTTTCGAGTTACTGTACTATCTTCCTCCACCCTTTCAAACAAAGTCTCTTCAAAGAGTAGTTTCTGTTTTCTGTTACTATTTTGGGGTCTTTTATTCCACAGACTGTTTTAGTTATTCATCCTCCATCACTCTCCTGAAACTGTTGTCATTGTAGTTGTCAGTGCTAAAATCTATTGCAGGTTGTCAGAGTCAGCTATACCATTCCTTCACACAATTCATTCAACACATAATTGAGTTCTTGGTACACATACTGAGGATGCAGTATGAACAGACTAAGATCTTTGGTGGTCTCACAGAGCTTACACTTTAGTGGGGGAGGCGAGGAATTAATATTTAAGCAAATATAGCAATTTCAGACTGTAATGGGAACTATAGGAATAAGCCAAGATACTTTACTCAGACGGTGACCCCCATAATAAGTGACGGAAGGGGCAAGGAGCAGGAGTCATTTTAGATGAACCAGTAAGGAAAAGTCTCTCTGCCAAGAATTTGACACTGTTGACCACTCCCCATCCGCTTTGCTTTTCCTGTGCTCATCTGTTTCTCCTGCCTCTCTAACCATTCCTTTTTTGGTCTCTTTTGCTTAGCCATTCCTCCTCTGCCTGTTTTTCTTTCTTTAGTTACAAAATTTTTCAAATGTAAATTCTGAAAATAGAATAATAAAGTGAACATATATAGGTACTCATCACCCAGATTCAACAGTCATCAGGATTTTGCCACATTTCTTTCATCTATTCCCTTTTTCTTTTTAACTTAAATATTTTAAGCATTCCAGACATGTCATTTCTCATCTACTTAATTCAGTTTGCCTTGCTAAAAATACGGATTTTTTTATATAGCCACATAAAACAAAACGAGTAATAATGCTTAGGTATTATCTAACATCAATCGTTAACCAAATTTTTCAGATTTTCTTTATACAGTTGGATCCAAATCAGATCTACACTTTCTATTTGGTTATATTTCTTAGATGTCTATTAATCTAGAATAGCCTACCCCTTGTCTTTCCCCTGCCTTTTACTTGTCTAAACCAAGTCACTTGTTCTGCTTTCTGAATTTATCTTGTCAGGGGAAGAGACCACTTCTCAATATCTGGAACAAAGAACATAACACTAATTTTATTGTTTACTTATGATAAGAGAAGCAGTGTTGGCCTAATAAGAGTCTCTCCAGGCAGAATAGGCCACTGATTTTATATAGGATTTGGGAGAAGGGTGGAGTTCAAAAGCTGGCAGATTTTCAGGTGCATGAGTAGACTGACATCATCTATAAGAGCATAATTACTTGAGTGGGAATGTTGTTGACCAGTCAGTCCTCAGGTGTGCTTATGCTGAGCCCGAGTGGCTTATTTTCAGAGACAGCACTTACTGATAGGTTGGCTAGGAAATGTTCACCAGAGACATTGTTGTCATTGACAACTGAATGGGCTTAAAACAAAGAAAGGACGTATAACCAGTTCTAAGCTGGATGTGATGGCACACACCTGTAATTCCAACGTTCCATGACACTGAGGCAGGAGGATGGCAAGTTCAAGCCTAGCCTGGACAATGTGGTGGGTTAATGAGACCCTATCTCAAAATAAAATTTAATAAAAGGGCTGGGGATATAACTCACTGTGAAGGCCAGTCTCTGCACAGAATTTTTTTTAAATTCTCTTTGTGCTGTTAACTTGTTCTTCTACCCTGTTTTTGGTTAAACTTTTTCCTGAGGGAGAGTGTTGAGACAGGGTCTCACTGTATTCTTCAGGCTGGTCTTTAACTCAACTTGGTATCAGAGAACGGCCTGGAACTCGTGGCAATCCTCCTGCCTCAGCCTCCCAACTGTTGGGATTACAGGCATGCGTAACCACATCTGGCATTCTTTTTTTAGTTTTGTTTTGTGCTAAGGATTAAACCCAGGACCTTGTGCACACTAAACACGTACTGTACCATTGAACTACACCCCCAACTCTATATTATTTTTAATGCCCAAATTGTTCTTTTTTTCAGACCACCTTCTTAATGCTCTTCCCCCAAGGTTCAATCTCTTTATGTGCTTTTCTTTCCCCCTGTACGCACTTCCTTGACTGACTTCAGTCTTTCTTATATCTACTCTCAACATTTTAATTATTCAAATAATTTTTTCTTATATCAATTAATCAAGCACCAGAGGTGAATTTCCATTCACTCACCGAATGGCTTTCCTAAAAACGTATGGTATGCATAATTTCACATCTTTAAAATAAATTTATCTCTACTTGCTGGGTGGGTTTTTTTCCCTCTTCTTATGCTCCCAATTAGCATTTCCGCACACCTTCTTTCCCAAGCCAGTAACCTGGAAATCATTCCTGATGTCTTCTTCTCTCTTATATACTCAGATATTCTCCCCGATTTATCTCTGAAGTATTTCTCTGGTCCAGCCCTTCCTCTGCATTGCACTGCTCACGGTGGTCAGATCATGGGAACTGCTTACCCCACCCTGCTGGACCATGCTCCAAAGTAGAGTGCCTACCACTTCTTCCCATTCCAAATCATCCCCTGCTACCCTTGAAGTGAATAGGTATTCTGTGAAAAAAGATCCTGGAGACAAATATCTAGAAAATAATGATGTCTTTATATTTCTCAGCCTTTTTTGTGAAATGTGTTTTATTCAGTGTCTCCAACAAGGGGATATAATAGATAACATTCCACAGACTGGCTAGATTATGAAATATTTTATTGTTGTTGCTAAGTATCTGGAGAGATTTAATGTTATCCAGTAAAATGTGGGGGAACTAGCCAAATGAGTAAATTTTCAACCTTTAGATTGCATTGAAGGCCTTTTACATTGTTCCAATATTAATATCCACTACTGTTCTCTTAGCATTCTTTGCATATATCCTTCTGGATTTGTCTCTTAATGTACTAGGGTTATCTATATTCATCATTCCCCACTGACCATGAGGGCCTATCTTTGGCTTTGTGTCCACAGTACTAAGCAGTGTCTGGCACATAATAATTCAGGAACAATTTGCAGAATAATAAATGGATTTATTTCTGAAAAAGGAATTTCTCTGCTAGCTATTTTCTCCAGCTCTGTTATTATTGTCATAGTTACAGGATCATTGGTTTCTTTAATTCATAGCTTTGGAAAAAGAATACAATTAAATACTGTAGTGAAAACAGACCTTCAGCTCATCCATGCCAGTGGTTTTCAGACTGTACCACAGAGTCTTCAGTGTTCCACAGACCCCTTTCCCATCAATTCTCCCTCTCTGCAGGGGTGGTTAAAAGGATTGAAAGGGGGAAAGTGGTATATGAAGCACATGTTCTCTTCACAGTTTTTAATATTGGGTTTCTTAAATTTCCTTTGAAAAGGGGTACTAAGGCTACAGTTTCTGAACCATTGGTATGGATTCCGGTCCCATTGCTTGTGAAAAAGTGTTAACAGACAGAAAGGGATTGTTTTCCCAGGGTCGCACTGCTTTTAGTAAATTCAGGGCTAAGGCTCAGATGACCTTATTCTCAAAGTAGTGCTCTTTGCAAAATTCTGAAAGATAAGAAAGTCCACCAGAAGATTATGGACTAAAAGTCCATTAATATGGTCACAACCTGTATATGAATGTTATAGCAACTTTACTCATAAAAACCCCAAATTAGACACAATTCAGATGTCCTTCAACAGGTAAATGGGTAAACAAACTGTGACACATCCATACAGAAGCCTAGGCAAATACTAAAATGGCATAGAACTAAAGCCACATAAGCACAAGTAAAACTGGGGCCGTGTGAATGAGATAGAAATTGGTAGATTGTGTCAAAGTCGACATCCTGGTTAGGATTTGCAGTACTGGGGATTGAACCCAGCGTTTTTGCACTGAGCTACATCTCCAGGCCTTTTTAAATTTTAAGACAGGGTCTTGCTAAGTTTCCCAAGCTAGGCTTGAACTGGCAATCCTTCTGTATCAGCCTGCGAGAGTGCTGAGATTATACGTGTGAGCCACTAGACCCAGCTTACATTATAGTTCTGTAAGATATTACCATTGGGGGAACTGGGCCCAGGTGATCTCTCTGTATTATTACTCATGACTGAGTATGAATCTATAAGTATTTCAAAAATAGAAAATTTAAAAATTTTTAAATAAAAATAAAGATACCTCAAAAATAAAATGTTATTATGTGGATTTGTTGTTTAGAGCCAAACTCGGGATGCCACAGTTTTTGAGTCCTGAAGCCCAGAGTCTTTTACGTATGCTTTTCAAACGAAATCCTGCAAACAGATTAGGTAAAAATTTTCACTAATGAGTTTGTTTGTGTGTTTGTTGGTGTTTGGATTTATTTTTTTGGAGAGGTGGATATTTGCTTTTTTAGTGAGATTATTAAGTATTCAGACAAATATTAAAAGCAAAGACTGAATTATATATGTTTTCTCCTTGAAATAAAACTATCAATCAACTTTTGATAGGTGCAGGACCAGATGGAGTTGAAGAAATTAAAAGACATTCATTTTTCTCAACAATAGACTGGAATGTAAGTATAGGATGAAAACTTGCTTGAAATTTTTTATAATTAACACATCATCTAAGTTTCTCTTTTTTTACACCAGAAACTATATAGAAGAGAAATTCATCCACCTTTTAAACCTGCAACTGGCAGGCCTGAAGATACATTTTATTTTGATCCTGAGTTTACTGCAAAAACTCCCAAAGGTAAAAAGAAAAAAAAAACATGAAAACTCAAATACAAGACATTAGACTTTGTTTTTTTTTTTTTTTTTCTTGCTCAGTCAGAGCTTTTCCAGGGTAATTCTTTATGTTATCCTAAAATCTTCTAAATTTACTGCTTGTCAACCTTGTGTTTCCCCCCTAACTAGGAGCATAGTACTCAATAAGATACCACATAGGGGTGCACTACTGTCCAATTATGGTACCCAGTAACCATGTACAGCTAAATTTAAATTAATTAAAGTTAAACATTTAGTTTCTCAGTCACACTAAGCACAGTTCAAATGCTTTGTAGTCATATGTGGCTACTGACTATTGTGTTGGGAAGCACAGATAAAATGTCTGTCATTAAGGAAGCCCAATGGTTCAGTGCTAATTTTAAATGCAGTTAGCCCAGTAATTCATAGATTTATTATACTCTTCAAATGAGCTAGCTATTTTTTATGCTTTGAGAATGTAGGGCATTAAAATAGTGATGGCAATAAGTGATCTGAGGTACCCTGGACCTCGAGGGGTATAAAGTGGGTGCCTGAAAACTCCTCTAGATTAAGTAAGAAAAGCATAATTTCACTGATTCGTCCCTTCATTAACTCAAAGGAATATTCTTAGTGATTTCTTATTTATTTCAGATTCACCTGGAATTCCACCAAGTGCTAATGCACATCAGCTTTTTCGGGGGTTTAGTTTTGTTGCTATTACCTCAGATGATGAAAGCCAAGCTATGCAGACAGTTGGGGTACATTCAATTGTTCAGGTGAGTAGCTTCCTTGGGTTTTTTTGGGGGGTTGTTTGTTTGTGTTGGTTTTTTTGGTGCTGTGGATCAAACTCCAGCCCTTGAACTTGCCAGGCAGGCATTCTAACCACTGAGCTAAATCCCCAGCCCTCTTTGGTCATTTTAGATTTGAAATGCTGTAAGATATACTTCATTATATTAATAATACGATACAGATTATCTGCTGACTTTTTAAGTGAACAGTTTAAATATATTTTATATCATTAACATTATTCTTAGAAATTCCTTTCATATGTCATTGAAAAGGTTGCATGAACCAAAATCCTGGATAACTGCGTGACTTGAAAGTAAAATTCTAAGAAAATTGAGGCAAATATCATCTTGTCTGTCCCCTCTCCCATGCCTCAAAATGTTTGTCAGGCCTACTATGCATCATCCTCAGCCTGTTTCAGATCTACAATGATGGATTGAGGTCCCTTGATACTTTACAGGAGGGGTCAGCAAACTTTCTGCATGAAAGATCAGAAAATAAATGTTTGCGGCTATATTTCTTCTCATATGGCTATTCACCTCTGCTATTGTAGCATAGCAACCATAGACAGTGCATAAACAAACATGACTGAGTGCAAATAAAACTTTATTTACAAGCTGGTCCTGGTGGCATGTGCCTCTAGTCCCAGTCACTTGGGAGGCTGAGGCAGGAGTTCAAGAATTCAAGGCCAGCCTGGGCAACAAAGCAAGACTCCATCTCCAAATATAAATAAATAAATAATTTTATTTACAAAGACAGTGAGCCAGATTTGTCCCATAGGCCATAGTTTCCAATCTTTGTCTTAGAAAGATATAAGAACTAAAAGTGAACCCAAATCCTAGGTTTTCCAAGTCTTGTGTCCTTGTTTTTTTGTAGTCCCTTTTGTCATTAAGAAGAAATGGTTATGGGTACTGCCATAGGGAGCCCCTACCTCTTTATCTTATTTATCAGAGTTGCAGAAAAAGTAAGTAATAATCACAGGAGCAGGTTGCGGGGGGTGGATAACAGGAAACTGGACTAGTAAATGAAATAGTTAGAGGAACACAAGTAGTGCAAACAATTAGATATCTTCCCCTGCTAGTATTATGAAAAAGTAAATTTAATTTGTCCTTATGTAATCATTGCATACTGTATACATGTATTAAAATGTCACACTGTATGCCATAAATATGTATAATTACTGAATGTCAATTAAAATATTTTTTTAATTTAATTCATCTTTTTAATCATAGAGGAAACTAGAGACTGTATGCCTTTTGAAACACAACATTGTTTTTAGGGTATTAATGCTTAAATTTACTTGTTTGCTTTTACTCTAAAGTTTTTTTTCATGAGTAAGTCATCATTCTACTTTCCAGAAAACCAGTTTAAAACTGCTTTTTAAATAAAGCTTAGGTCACTGTAGTCTGTGTCTTTTACTCTGCAAGCATGTGAATGTATAGCAAGTTTTTAAAATTCTACCTTATACAAAGCTTGTAGGCATGGAACTCCTCATAGCAGTATAGCAAAGAGCAGCACAACTTCCCTCAGCCTGTTTATCGAGACAGTAATTTGCTGTGCATCATGCAGCATATAAGTCCCCTAAATCATAAGCAGCTTCTTTAGCGGAAGTCGTATAAAGCTACAAGTTGAAGATAAAGAAAGAAGAGCATAGCTGCTGAAAGTACAAAATGACAACTCTAATCACTTGCAAATGGATTGGTATTATTTAATCTTCATCATTACCCTTTGAGAATACACAGGCACAGGGTTACATGGCTTATGGGTGGTATGTCTGAAACAATCCAGATGTTCTCATTCTGTATCCTTCTAAGGTTTTTCTTCTATACCAGAGTTTCAAACATCTCCTTACTTGCACAGGTGCTTCAGAAAAACCTATAGTTGGTTGGGGAGTAGACTAGAGCTAAATTACAGGCAAGGATATAGGCCCCTTATCAAGTATTTCTTTTTTTTCTTTTGTACATAATTTTTTTTTCTTTTTAACCTAAACTTTTTTTAAAAAGTGTATTTCTTACTATAAATAGTAATCAGAAGAATATGTGCTATAAGGAATCATTTTTATTTATAGTTAACATCAAGAGTGCATACTGAGTAACATATAACCCAATTATGAAATGCACTAAAGGTATTATGGAACTCATTATCAGATATAATTTTATTTGTAGCAGTTGCACAGAAACAGCATTCAGTTTACTGATGGATACGAAGTAAAAGAAGATATTGGAGTTGGCTCGTACTCCGTTTGCAAGAGGTGTATACATAAAGCCACAAATATGGAGTTCGCAGTGAAGGTAAATATTCTTAGATTTAAAATGCAAGACTAAAAACAAAAGAATGCAAGACCAGAAGTTCTTATTCATGCTTGTCACTACCAGTTAAAAATTATACTCTTTCCTTTGGTAAAAGTGCCTTTTATGTCAAAATGTATTATTCTCATATATGAAAATACTACAATTGAAACCCAGTATTTCATAAAATTAACAGATGTTAATAGAAAATACAAGCTAGGCACACACTGTGATCCCAGCATGCTGGGAGGCTGAGGCAGGATGATCACAAGTTCAAGCCTAGCCTAGGCAACTTAGTGAGACCCTGTCTCAAAATTTAAAAAAATTTTAAAAGACCAGGAATGTAGCTCAGTACAAAGGCTTGGGTTCAATTCTTGCTATTGGAAAAAAAAGGGTGTGTGTATGTGTGTGTGTGTTTTAATTCCATTTGTTATAAAAAATGGAACTGGGCTTTTAGCTCAAGTGGTAGAGTGCTTGCCTAGCAAGCACAAGGCCCTGAGTTCAATCCCCAGCACAAAAAAAAAAAAAGTTATGATAAGTTTAAATATCTTGGTTAGTGATTATCAAAGATCTTAATCTAAAACCATGGATTCCCATGAAAGCTAAAGGTAGGCTGCTCATACATCTAATTAGGCCAGGGCGGTACCAGTTTATACCACACATAATTTTAATAGTACTTCTTTACTCTCAGGAGTCCCCATTTTGTGGTCAGGGTGTGAGAAAATTCCTCTAAATTGTGTGCCAAATTTTTTTATGTTTACCTTTTTCTGG
Organism: Hystrix cristata; assembly: GCA_004026905.1. Lineage (NCBI taxonomy): Eukaryota > Metazoa > Chordata > Mammalia > Rodentia > Hystricidae > Hystrix > Hystrix cristata. The sequence continues at coordinate 129,566 of PVJO010003014.1, forward strand.
CAAAAATGTTCATATCTTTCTTTACATCTAAAAAGATCTGTGAAACAATAAAAGAATAAGAACTACTACCATAAAATTTATTATCATTACCAATTTTAATTTCATCAGGTATCCTAAAACAGTATTTTCTAAGCTAAAAAGTAAGGCTCCGTGATAAAGTTTGAATTTCAAACCTTTAACTGTGAATAAACAAATACTGTGTTCAATGTCTCTGTCTCTTTTTAGAACAGGAATCTCCGTTCTCCTACCTCAGCTAATTCAAGTTATGTTTAAAGCTTTCAACTTATCTTGAGCCTTTTGTATTAGTTTATAAGTTTGTGTAGCTCATATTGACGTAGTGGAAGAGTAGCATTTGTTGTTATTACTATCCTAAACTTGGATATAATTGCTTTAAAGAGTCATCACTGTCCATAAGGCTTCCTGCTGGACGTAGGAATAAACCACAGAAATAAATTTAACTTACTATTCTACTCATTGCTCTTATTGAAGTCTGGAATCCATAGAAATTTTCAGATTGCTGACGTGAAAGAAGGAAAAAGGAATGACACACTTGATGAGTAGCTTAAAGATGTATCTTTATTCCATAAACACATCAGAAAAAGGAGAAATGTCCTAAGGCCCACTTTGAATTACAGAAACCAAGAGCAGTATGTCCAAAGCCTTGAGAATATCACCAAGCTGTTTATGGATTCCTGTGACTTCAATTAGATGCATAAACCCAATCCCGACAAGATTGTATTCTACTGAAATTACTTCACATCTGAAATCCACAAACACAAGTATAGGTATAATGTAAGCTGGGCTCCGATTAGCATATTAGAGAATGTTGCTGAAATTAGCAGCTCCGAGAATGTTCTGTTTTTCAAGAGACTAGTCCCAGGTCACCGCTCTTGATTTAGCATGTCTATTCTATATACCTCTCTTCTTAACCATCCATTTGATTAATTCCACACTAATCATTTGCAGATGACTACAGTGAGTACTTATATGTTTGTCTTCCCTGATCTCCAAATATAGAACTCTTTTATAATTAAATCCATTTCAGAAAAATTAGATTCGTACTGAGAGTTAAGCTCTTTCCTAGATTGCAGGAGTAGTTTATTGTATACATTAGTTACTAAACTGTTTTTAAAATGAATATATAAGAAATGGATGGTAAAGCACTTTCCTAGCATGTGTGAGGCCCTGTGTTTGATCTCCATTACCTCAAAAAAAGCACAAATATACAAAGGCCACAAAATTTGTTTCATACTACCTTTGAGGAAATTGAAAGCCAAACTCGCCTTTCTAAAATATATTTCATTAATAGCCAAACAAGGTGGCACACACCTGTAATCCCAGCATTCAGGAGACTGAGGCAGAAGGATCACTGCAAGTTCAAGGCCAGCCTGGGCTACATAGTGAGTTCAAGACCAGCCTGAACTACATAGCAAGACCCTGTCTCAAAACACACACAGACACAGACACATACACATATATTTTTTTTTTATTTTTACCAAGAACATGTAGTGGTGCATTGTATACATAATGATCACAATCAACATGGTTATTTTGTACCTGTACATGGTACATCTTGGTTTTCCCCCC